>JAJHUR010092550.1:0-14685 GCA_027495735.1 Lutjanus campechanus
ACTGGAAAGACATGTCAGAGATGGGCAGCAAAATACCCACACAGGCCCAAGTATGTATTCACGTATTATAATGTAAACGTGCTTATTACATATACACAAACATTTATCTGAATGTGTCTGCCACAGCTACACGCCAGAGACCCATCCCCGAGCAGACCTGGAGTCAAACTTCTGCAGAAACCCTGATTCAGACGCTGGGGGACCCTGGTGTTACACCACCGATGAAAGCACCCGCTGGGAACACTGCAACGTACCCAGCTGCACTGGTAAAAAGTGATTTATTTTGTGTGTGTGTGCATTAGGTATGTAACAATACAAAAAAAAACACATAGTAAAAAGTCTATGATATGTAATTCATCACAGTATCATAAAACAAAGAAATATAACAATGTGAATAATAAATCAGTTTGTATAATGTATGTGCAAAAAAATTGGCACGACTTGTTTGTGGCAATGAATGTTTGAATTATGTGTGTACAACTGCAAAACAAAATCAATGCAGTAGTCAGTAGCGGTCGTTTTATAAAATAAAATAAAATTAAATTAAATTGTATTTCACCCAGATGGGCGTGGTTTCGCAGGATGTAGCGGTGCACGCTTCAGTGAGCTCCACAAAGGCCTCAGCCCGTGCTTGCATAGTACAGTACACAAATACAACATGAGATCAGTTTATTTAATCTTTATCAGTTGCTTCCACGATTATTGTTAATGATTAATAATAAATGTGAGCGCGGGCCGCATTAACTTTTTTCAGCTCCTGAAGTTGGCGTGCCAGATAAAGTTTGGAAAGCACAGATTTAGTCCATCTAAATATCAATATGTTTAGCAGTATTTAGTTGTACTTTATTTTTTTTTTAGTATGACTTTATAAATTGAGAATTCATCAAAAGTCAGGTAAAAGTCATTTGAAAATATGATGATATGATAAATATAAATGAGGTGTGACGCCTCTTGTATGTTTAAGGTGAAGATTGGGTAAATAAAAAAACTTGTTAGGTTACCTCGAAAGTGACAAGACGCCCCCCAATGCAAGTCAACGAGAACATGTAGCAGGCACACAACATTCTGTGTGATGCTAATGGTTAATGCACGGGAGAATACACGGGAGGACATGGTTACAGGAGCACAGAATAATATAGGGAAATCCAGGATCCCTATAGAACATGTTCTGCCTACAGTACTACATACGTGAGGTAACAGAGGAACCGTTAAGCAGATTGTGTGATTTGTCTGTGCCTGTGCCTTTACAGAGGAATGCATGCACTGCAGCGGCGAGGACTACAGAGGGAAAATCTCCACTACAGAAAACGGCTTCACCTGCCAACGCTGGGACTCCCAGAAACCTCACAATCACGGCTACAACCCCAGCGCGTAAGACGACACAAACAGCACATCAGTCTATCAGTGACAAGCAGGGTTTGATAGTATTTTAAAAGCCTATTCTGAGAATAAATGGAATTTTCCAGGGGCTAAATGTCCTTTTTCTTTGGCCTTATGATTTATTCATGGTTTTTCTAGTCTTCCAGAGAAGTATCTTGAGGAGAATTACTGCAGAAACCCTGATGGAGACCCCCGACCCTGGTGCTTCACCACCAGCCCGTCTAAACGATGGGACTTCTGCTCGATACCTCGCTGCAGTAAGTCCTCCTGTTTTAATATATTTCTTTTACTTCTTTTTCACCACTGAAACACCTTATCCCTGACCAAGCTTCCAGCAGCTTATAAGAGCTGTAGAAAATTATGTACACTCACCCGATGACTGAAGGTGTGAGTTTGGCCCCACATGTGATCGTACCGGTTGAAGTACCCTTGAGCAAGACATTTAAGTCCTTCCTGCCTGCTGCAGGACCATTGAAGTGGCAAACTGACCTAAGGAACGATAGAAAATACCATTTTAAAATAATATTATTTTGTTATTGTTGCAACATTATTATTTCACAAAATTAAAAAAATGAAATGCAAGAGTAAGACACCTACTGAAGATGCATTCCTTTCAGATAAACTTGTTTAAAGGTCATCTAAGTTATTGATAATCATGTTGGGTATACATTTCAATCATGGAATGTATTACATATATTGTATATATACTCCAGCACCAGTAGAAATAGAAAAAATGATCATAAAAGAGAAAGAATTAAACTTAACCTATTCTATCAATATGAAGTGTACTTTATCAAACTATTTTCACTTTTACATATATTAAGTAGGTTTTCATGTCCAAGTAAGTGGTGTTTTGGTGCATAACAACAAACAGTAAGAGGAAAAACATAAAAATTAAAAGCAAGTACTGCAAGTTAAGGCACATAAGCAAAAAATAGAAAAATATTATTAAAAACATGGACAGTATGTTATGTAAATGTAAGATCTGTATAGTTTTAAAGACGAGACAAACAACCACACGTGCTATTCTTTCATTTTCTTGAGTGGTTGTTTCAGTTGCTTTTTAGTCATTTTTTAAAAAGTTTTATCTATGAAATTATTTAAAACGATGCCGCATTGTTGGCTGTGTAACTTTGACCTCTACAACAAATCCATCTCATCCTCTGTGCTCAGCATCCGAGACTCCCACCATCGTGCCGGAGCTGACCTGTACCACCGGTGAAGGCGGATCGTACCGAGGCACGATCGCTGTGACGGAGAGTGGCAAAACGTGTCAGAGCTGGTCGGTTCAGGTGCCACACAAACACAACCGCACGCCAGACAACTACCCCTGCAAGTAAGAGTTACTGTAACAGAAAAATGACGTTTTTTTATGACATGGGGACGCATTCATTCGACATAAGGCTTTAACATATACTGTACATTTACAGTTCAGTTCATTCTAACTGTCGAGCACCAAAAAGTGGAACATTTAGCTGCCAAAGAGCCAGATGTCTCAAAAGCTGGTGGAGACCAAAACAGAGCTAAAAGGAACTAAATGATCAGATGACCAGTCAGTCTGGCACAGAACAGTGTTTTTTCATCTGTAGTCTGTAGGAGCCATAAACCATGGATGTCCCACAGTAAATGTAAAGATGTCAGTTGCCATGGAACTGTGTCGGTAGTGGTTGCTATAGCAACAGAATGTTTAACTGAAACCAACTGCTGGTGGCAGAAAAAAAGTCACATCAACTTTCTCCTTTTCCTGTTTCCTGTACTTCCTGTACTGTAGATATGCTAGGCTTGTCTATGTCGAAAAGGAAAACAAATTTTGAAGATGGTTAAATGTATGTTACTGGGGGACCTGTAAAATTGACATACACATCTTAAGTAAGTTAGAAAAGTGCTAATGATAGATTAGCTAGCAATGTGGCTAGCATTTTGCTAACATTAGCTATCAGATATAACTAGCGAGCTAACGACTGATGCACATTAGCTAGTTGGCTAGAGTTTTGCTAGACCAAAATAGTGGCTAACTAGCGAGCTAACAGTTAATGTAGATTAGCTAGTTAGTTAAACAGCGTTTTTGAAACATTAGCTTGCTTCTGATTTTACTATAAGTGTTGAGTTTTTACAGATTCCTCAGCAGCTTTTCAGTATATTCAAAACACGTTTTTCTTTTCAACAGACAAGCTGACACATATGTCTAAGTACAGGAAACAGGAAATGAGAAAGTTGACCGAGGTTCCAAAAGGTGCACAACTTAAGAAGTGTCTAAATTTTAAAGACCAAGATCTGATTAGGCATATCAACACACGACAAAAATGAAAAAAAATCCCTGGACACAAAACTTGTAAACAAATCAGTGCGATTTTTTTTAGAAAAGGAAACCAGAAGAATAATGAAAATTGCATTGCCTTTATCATTGTGTTTACCCGTGTTAATCATTATTATTGCTGTCTATTGTTTGACAGAGGCCTGGATAATAACCACTGCCGTAACCCTGACAACGAGAGGATGCCCTGGTGTTACACCACCGACCCAAACACACGCTGGGAGTACTGCAAAGTGCCGACCTGTGGGGATGCAGCCGGACCAGGTATAACCGTGAACAATGACGATGATTACCTCCAACTGAAAAGCAGCTTCACTTAATTTAGAAAAATTCAGCTTCTAGATTTAGAACAATTGCAACGTAACATGATTTATCATAGCTGCTGAGTAGCGTTGTGTGATCTGTTCATGTCTGAAGAAAGAGGAAATTTGTAAAGGAAGGACAAAGCTATGATTGGTGATTGAGATTAAACTAAAGTTACAGTTATGTTAATGACAGTGCTGATGAAGATAGAAGAGAAGATTATGCTGCAGCCAGTTTGAAATAATGACCTATAGAACTCCAACTCTCCTTCAGTGGTGTACTGTATGAAAATGCATCAGTGAATCAACTTTATTTCTTGTCTCTTGCTGCAGATGAGCCAGTGATCCCCCCAGAAGAGGAAGATTGTTATCAGGGCGATGGGACGAGTTACCGTGGCGTGACATCAGAGACGATCAGTGGGAAAAGATGTCAAGCCTGGAGCTCCATGAGTCCTCACAGCCATCAGAAAACTCCACAGAACTTCCCCAACGCGTGAGCATCAAATAGTGTCTGTTAAAACATTTTATATTTAAAAATGCAGATTTCAGGTGCAGCAAATTAATGAAAACCAGAGTTTGCATTGACAATAGAACATTATAATGCCTGATTTAACAAGGGTGGCAACCTTGTTCCTTTAATTCTCAACAGAGGGACAAATAGCTATAAGCTATGGTTTGAAAACATGCAGCTGTAGACACAATGCCTTGGCCCAACAGCGGCTTGTATCTGCCATGTTCTCGGTCCAAATAGCCCTAAGATGGCAACTAAAATCTGGCAGCCATATTATTCCATATATCTGGCTCATATTTTGCCCTCTGGTCCCCCTCCCATCAATCTTTCTCTTTTTGCTGAAAACTACAGTGTCCAGTAAAATCTGAGATGCAAGAAGAAAGGTTAGTAGAGAAGAAAACTTTAAAAATGGACACTATCAGGGTTTGCTGCCATTGCGACCCAATTCACAATAGGCCTTATCAATACATCTTAAAGAGTTAATTTGTGCATAAATGAAGGCTCCTGACCATTTTTACCACCATTTCCGTATCACTTAATGGAATTGTATCCCCATCCAGACGCCATTTGCTACCATCGCCCATAGTTGGACACTTTTGCTGCTGCTTGTTTATAGTGAGGAAACATGGGTGTCTGAATGGGGACATCAGCTAAAACACCTGTGATAGCGCCCTTTTACCGACTCTGGTAAAAAGAAGGCTAAAGTGAATAGTCAAAACATCATACTGCAAGAAAGTTAAGAAGTTAGACTTTACTTTAACAGCATAATATTGGCTGAAAACATTAAATGACTATTTATATTCGCAGTCAAAGGGAAATCGTAGCAAAAAAGGTGTCTGGTTGTGGACACAGTTATGTTTTTGGTCAGAGCAAGCGTGCCATCACAGTACAGGGTAGACAACCACCTGTTACTGTTTTAATGCAGACAGACCCAAACGCAGGACACAGGCATGAGGCAAGGTTAGGCAAAAAGATTTACCTCTTTACTGCAGGGGGTTGAAAGGGGTGGATGAATGGCTGAGGCACAGGAAGGCAGCTGGCAAGCAGGCGGGAAGGCTGATGAAGCCCTGAAGCACAGGGAAAAGCCACTGTTAGTCACTGGCACAGAAGAGTCCACAGAAGAGTCCACAGAAACACAAACACAAACACAAAAAGCAGGTAGCTCTTAAACGGGATGTAATCTATGCTACCATATGAGAAGCAGAAGCCATGACCCAAGCACGGACTGGTTCTAGAGCCGGGATTTTGTAGCAGTGGTGATGAGTGATGCCGGACAGGTGAGTCGATCGCTGATGATGAGCAGGTGTGGAGCAGAGCTGGGAGCCAGGGGAGGGAGGAGGGCAGACCACACCCACAACACAAACACAGACAGACAGACAGGAAAGGGAAAACACAGGGGGATCACAGGAGGTATGGCTGTGGCCATGACACCTCCACTTCCTCTCCACAAGTTATAGCTACTTCAAATTCAGAGACAGATCCTGCCTCCTGGTTGCCTGGGTCCAGACCTTTGAATCTGCCCGCTCCACGGAGTCGACTGATTCATCAGGCATCTTGACATGAAGCAGCGGTTTCTTGATTGAAAAAGCAGCGGGACTACCGACTAAACCAGGTTTTCTCCTTCAACAGGGACCTCAGGAGGAATCTGTGCAGGAACCCTGACAGAGACCGAGCTCCCTGGTGTTACACTACAGACCCCAGAGTCCGCTGGGAGTACTGCAACTTGGAGAAATGCCCCACAACCCCCTCAGGAGGCTCACCCACCAGACCTCCTCAGCCTCAGCCCCCCTCAACCGCCACCCAGACCCCACCACAGAGAGGTAAATTATTCAACTTTTAAAATGATTTTGAGCTTCTTCTTTTTTTTTGTCAGTTTAGTTTATCCTTTGCTCTCTCTTGCTGTGTAAGACTGTAAGGTTGGAAATGGAGACACGTACCGGGGTCCAACCTCCATCACCATTCTGGGCGTGACCTGCCAGGCCTGGAGCGCTCAGAGCCCTCACCAACACAACAGCTTCACCCCACGAACTCACCCCACCAAGGGTCTGGAGGGCAATGTAAGTGTGTGTGTGTGTGTGTGTGTGTTCCCGTAGGAACCATTTGTACTTTGCAGTGATGACAGTTTGCTCTGGACTTAACGAGAATTTAATGATTCTCTCCTTCTGCTGTCACTGTCAGAGCTGCAGAAACCCAGATAACGACGTGAACGGACCGTGGTGCTACACGACTGACAGGAACAAGAAATGGGACTACTGTCAGATCCCAGACTGTGGTACGTGAGCATTAACTGTATGTAGGACAATACACTTAATTACTTAACGGCTATATTACCATTTAATGCTCATTCAGGGCATGAATCCTTCTGATTGTGGTAATCCCCTTTACTTGTACCTCTAAAAAAAATGACTGAATTATTGTCAGCATTATCTGTTCCTTAGGGTGCCAACAGCCCATCATTCCAAAGCCCCAATAGTCCAAAAATGTCCCACTAGGAATACTAATACTGAGCTGTTAATCATTTGCTAGCATGCTAACATTAGCATCCATCTCAAAGTGGGGACCGCCCATTGTTGGAGTTTTCTTTTAATCTTAAAGCGATGTTCCACCTTGTGAGAATAACCCGCTCAGTATGTACTCACCACTATGCCGATGTGATGATGGGTGAAGGTCTTCAGTTCACCAAACAATCCTGGCGTTTTAGGAGAAACAGGGTTGCAGCCTCATCCAGTACGATGGCAGAGATCGGTGACCACGGATAAAACGTTAAAAATAGCACACAAAATGTCTCCATCCTGCTTGTGTGGTGTAATCCAAGTGTCCGCGAGCCGCGACATTAAAAATTAACTGCAAAAGAAGCCATTTACGCCATGTTTTTAGCAGAAGTATCAGCTGTAGCATGTAGCCGGTAGGATGTAAACATGGCGTCGATCTCGCGAGACTTCGTATATATCTTAATGGACGCATGTGCGGAAGTCTCGCGAGATCGACGCCATGTTTACAACCTACATGCTACAGCTGATATTTCTGCTAAAAACATGGAGCAATGATTCTTCAGAGCAATTAGCTTCTGTTTTTTCAGGATAAAAGGCTGCCAGACAAATGATCCACTGGAATATTTTTCAAACCATTTGAATTTTGGACCATAACAACTGACAGTCCCCACTTTGAGATGGACGCTAATGTTAGCATGCTGGCAAATAATTAACGGCTAAATATTAGCATTTACCATCCTGATTGATCACATGTTGCCATACTAACTATGAGCATGTTAACATTCTAGTTGTTAGGATGTTATAACCCACCATCGAGCTGAAACAATTGAATAGCTGATCGACAGAAAATTAGTCAGTGACTATTTTGATAATCTGTTAATCAGTAACACTTTTTGTGCAAGAGTGCCATAAATTCACTGATTTCAGATTCTTGTATTTCCTGGTTTTCTTAGCCTCTATAAGTGCACCAGACTTAGTCTCATTAAAGTTGACTCATTTTCAATATTTTGTTTTAACACTGCCTTTCTAGCACTACTTTCATGGTCAAACTTTAAAACTTCTTAACATCATCATAATCATAGTAGAATCCACTCTTTGTCTGTCCAAAAAGGTTGTTTTTTCTTGTGTATGAGCAAAAGCTTCACAGGTTGTAAACATTTCGTCAAATTCAATGTTCGTGTTTCTTTTCTCGTGTTTTCTGACTGTGAACTTTCTTTTTAAGCTGGACTGAAGTGCGGGACACCCGTCACCAAACCAAAGCGTTGTTTTGGTCGTATTGTCGGAGGCTGTGTATCAAAAGCTCACTCATGGCCCTGGCAAATCAGCCTCCGGACCAAGTGAGTAAAACACTACAGTGGACTTTTATTTAGTACATCTGCAAAACACGTTAAACAAATGTTTAAGTGATATTAGGTTTTTAAAAGAAAATGCTCATATATTCGCGTCACAGAGGTAACGATCAGTTTCCTTAAAACATAATAAAAACTGCCAGTGTTCCCAGATTAAAACTCTTTTATATCACGCAGAAGATGGAATATTTTTTCATCCAGATGGTTAAAAAGTCTTTGAGGACACTGGAAATACCCCTAGAACCCTTTTTCTTTTAATGTCTGCTCTAAAATTTTTAAGGGCGATACAGAAACTAAACATAAATTTTGAAATACTATCTGATATTAAAAAAAGGTACAATAATCTCTGCCTGGGATGTTTATTCTGTCTTTCTTAAATACATTTCTGTCCGTCTCTTTCTACCAGTACGGGAGTTCATTTCTGTGGAGGAACTTTGATTGACCCTCAGTGGGTTCTTACTGCTGCACACTGCCTGGAGAGGTCGGAGACAATTAAAAAACATATAAAGACAAAGTCCTGCAATAACAAAACCACTGCAGAAGTAATGTGTATGTTTATAAATGCATTTTGTCCCGTAGGTCCAAACGGCCTTCAGCCTACAAGATACTCCTGGGTGTCCACACAGAGAGAGCCACTGAACCGTCGAAACAAGAGAGGAACCTGGAGAAACTGGTGCTGGGACCCAACGGAGCCGACATCGCTCTGCTCAAACTGGAGAGGCGAGTACTGCACTGATCATCCTTCTACTGCAACTAACACAAGTTAATTTACTAATATCATAATGATATTGATAAGTACAACTAGTTACTAGTTACTTACTATTGCTACTGAGTGGCGGAAGGTAATGCGTAAAATACATTTACTCAAGTGCTGTAGTTAAGTACATGTGCTCCAAATCAGGAGCAAATATAGTCATTTCCACTCTACTACATTTATTCACAAGATAGCAAAAATCATCTACAGTAGTTACAATGAGCTTCATCTTAACTCAGCTGCAACATTAGCATGATGTAAACATAATGCATCAATATTATAATCCAGTAATATAATGTACATTATGCTGAACTGGGCCTTACTGCATGATAAGTACTTTTACTTTTGGGAGGCTTCGTTAAAAACAAAGTTTCACGCTAATGCTAAGCATTTGTACTTTTACTTGAGTAAAATTTTCAAAACACTTTAGTACCTACCAATACATATATGTTCTGGTTAACAAGATGGAATAACGGGGTAACAATTTGGGATTTTACAAAGAAATTATTTTCAACTTCTGAGTACGTGTTCTATTATTACAGGGTAAGTACTGTACCGAGCACTACTGAGCTATTATGTAGAAGGGGAATTTGTACTGAAGTTATCGTTTATATAATTTTATTTTTTATGCAGATTTTCTCCTCTTGTTACGTATAGTTTCACAGCAACTAAAGGACATGTACTGTATAAATTCTTAGTGAAATCCTGAGATGTTACCCCCCTTATTCCATCTTGTTATGCAGTACCTTCATACATGCATTGGTAGGTACTGTGCTGGTACAAAAATTAACATTGTAAGTAATTACGCTGTTCATTGTGGGTTGTAGACTTAAACTTTACCAAAATTTTAAATGCATGACTTTTATTTGTAGCAGAGTATTTCTACATTGTGGTGCACTGATGGTATAATAATTACCACTGAAAGTCCCATTCTTACGTATGTGTGTGTGTGTTTGTGTGTTTTTCAGTCCTGCACTAATAAATGACAAAGTCCTGCCAGCTTGTCTGCCTGATAAGGACTTCATTGTCCCCAGTGGAACAGAGTGTTACGTTACCGGATGGGGTGAAACTCAAGGTACAGTACGTCATGTGTTGTGTTAAAAATGAGGACATTTTGGTCAGTCACTGAGGCTTTCTCATTTATAATTACTATTGTTTTGCTTAAGGCCAAAAATAAAAAACAGTATTTCTCTCCTCTTTGTTTTGGATACAAAAAACTCCAGTGACTCATATCATTCTGCAGATTTTTTTGAAAGGCAAAGACTGGTAGCAGATCTTTTTCCAGCAATTTCTTTCTTAATTTTGTGGGGGATTGTGAAATGCAAAAGATGACATTGCTGATGATCCCAAAATTAATATTGCTTATCATTGTTTCTCTGCTTTTAAAATTAAAGACACAGCGAGCTGGGTGAGTGTGCCTTAAACTGAGACAATTAGAAGTAAAATGTGTTCTGGTATAATAGAATATTTGATACATGCTGGATCTAATACCCTGAATGTGTAGAACGAGTTGATCTCAACTCCCGTAAAACAACCCATCAGAAGAATTCCCCGACGGTCCGAAACTGTAATCCAGCACCTCCTAAAAATTCCCCATTTTAGAGGAATCCTGCAACGGTGATGGTGATGATGATTGATGAGGAAGAGGAGGATGGTGGATAACTGCAGAGAGGTGTGTTGCAGGTACGGGAGGTGAGGGCGTCCTGAAGGAAACCGGTTTCCCTGTGATTGAGAACAAGATCTGTAATCGTCCGTCCTACCTGAACGGCAGAGTCAGAGACCACGAGATGTGTGCTGGAAACATCGAGGGAGGAACAGACAGCTGTCAGGTATGAAAATACAAGCCTCTGTATTAGGATTAGCATCACCATTGTCAAAATCAATGTATATGGAAGTAAAAACATCAACCCAAATGTCAATTGTCAAAAAACTGTGTGCAAACAACATGAAACAGGGAAGCTAATTTGGCAGCAGGCAGCGTGGGTGAGGATTTTAATATTAATGTTTGTTTTCAAGTCCTAACGCCATTAAGCAAGTGTTTTCTTCCTCATGCCAGCGTGTCATATGGCGTGTGTCAAGTGCAGTCCCAAGCACCAGTACGAAGTGTCACACCACCTCACGCAGCATATTATATATATCTCAAACTCAACAAATCTCCTACACAACCGAGGCGTGGAGAGGAAGTCCGGCAGAGGAGAGGAAGAGCTGTTGGGAGGGTTGGAGTTTGTGGACTAGATGCAGAGAGCGAGTATTTATTTATTTTTATTTTTCCCCATGTAGAGAACAAAACAGTTTTTTCTCTGGGGAAAAAAAGTGTTTTTTTCAGGGGCCGTGATACTGAAAGAGGACAGTTGCATGAAGTGTCGCGGGGAAGCGTGTGCCAGAAACTGCAGCTAATCGAATAGCTACTTGAGGCTGACTCTAAAAAACGAACCAATCTCCTTGATCCACCATTACAGCAGAAATAAACATCCTTACAGCTGGGTGCCAAAAATGGTTTCGGTCTCTATGGCGAATTTCCCCAATTAAAACAACCGTACATGGGGTGAACTCTTAGATAACTCACCCATTCAAATTATTTTAAGGCTTTAGGATCTGCATAATTAAGGGTGCGCCTGCTTTGAGCGATAGGTGGGTACCATCTCAGGTGGTTAGCCGCTAGGTAGCCACTTCATTCGGCCACCTCAGCTCCACTCACGCTCCACCTCTTTGTCCATTTTTTGGATCAGCCGGGCCAGAGCCATCACACTAGGAGTGTCACAATTTCAATATGAAATCTAAAATTGATCAAAATTTCAATTCCATTAATGGAAATCAAAGTCAGGATTGGCAGTTCTCCTAGTATTTTTTTCTCTCTCCACCCCTGCCTACTTGCAGCGACTCAGCGTAACTTATTAGCAGGTACGCTCACCAGACACTTTATTAGGTACACCTTGCTAGTACCGGGTTGGACCCCCTTTTGCCTTCAGAAGTGCCTTAATTCTTCGTGGCATAGATTCAACAAGGTGCTGGAAACATTCCTCAGAGATTTTGGTCCTTATTGACATGATAGCATCATGCAGTTGCTGCAGATTTTTCGGCTGCACATCCATGATGCGAATCTCCTGTTCCACCACATCCCAAAGGTGCTGTATTGGATTGAGATCTGGTGGCTGTGGAGGTCAGTGGAGTACAGTGAACTCACTGTCATGTTCAAGAAACCAGATTTGAGGTTTGTGCATTGGTGCATTAGCCTGCTGGAAGTAGCTGGCAGAAGGTGGGCACACTGTGGTTATAAAGGGATGGACATGGTCAGCAACAATACTGAGGTAGGCTGTGGCGTTAAAACGATACTCAGTTGGTACTAAGAGGCCCAAAAGTACCCACACGCCTAAATGCACTGAGTTGCTGCCATGCGACTAGCTGATTAGATATGTGCATTAACAAGCAGTTGAACAGGTGTACCTAATAAAGTGGCTGGTGAATGTATATCACACTTAATACTATAAAGACGTTTTAAAGAAGAATTTGAAAATGTTAATGACAGTTGTCAAGGCAAAAATCCAGTGATCCGTTGATCTTTATACATCAACACTCGATACATTCTGCTACATGTATGTTGTGTTTTGTTTTTCTCGCTGCAGGGTGACAGCGGTGGCCCTCTGGTGTGTAACGCCCACAACAAGTTTGTCCTGCAGGGTGTGACATCATGGGGTCTGGGATGCGCCAATGCCATGAAGCCCGGCGTCTACGCCCGAGTCTCCAAGTTTGTGGATTGGATCGACAGAACCATCAAAGCCAATTAGAAACCATCAATCTTTAACAAATACTTCTGTTGGCTGCACCCCATTTAGGGGTCACAACAGATTTATGATTTATGATTTTTTTAAATGATTTTTATGATTAATCTTTACCAAATACAGTAGCTTCAAATGTGAGTAGTTGCAGAAACTCTCGGTTCACTGTGATACTTAAACGTGTGTGTGTTTGTAGCCTGGTGTTATCTGATGTCAGGTGTTTTGTTTCCTTTGGTGTAAACACGATAAAGATCATGTGTCTGATTTTGGGATGTAAATGTGTGTTTTCTGTAAGAGCTGAAAAATAAAAGTTGATACAAAGGAGATGGGGAAGCCACACTTTATAGAAAATGTATAAAAACCTACTTCCTTGTATTTAGTCGAGGTCAGTTTACATTACTGTATCAGAGTGAAGAAAATCTACACGTACATACATGCACACAAAGACAGTCACACAGTTGTTTCCTTGTTGCTCGTCAGGTCTGATTTTAAAGGTTTTTTCATCTGTTGGTTCTCCAAAACATCCTCCTTTTTCCTGAAAACAGAAACATACATATTCCATTAATAGTAGATAGAAAACACCTCTTGCATTAATTTCCTACAGCAATTATATTCATTTAATATAATCATTAGATTTGGTTATATACGGATAATCGTTCTCATAGTTGTAACCTCGTTCATAAACTTCACAGATTAATTGAAATGTAATTTCAAAAGGCATCAATTACTTTATTAAATCACAGGTGCAATAAACACTTTGGCAGGGCGGTGGTGAAAGTAACTTTAAGGGCCAGTGTGTATGACTTAGTGACATCTAGTGGTGAGGGTGTAGATTGCAACCTTCCTTTTCACTTCCGGTGGCGCTGCTCAGCTGGCGACACGGACAGTAGCGCGTCTGCTGCACTCGTTAGTTTTTGTTTTGTTTGTTAGTCAGTTTGTAGTGTTACTTTATGTTTTTGTCCGCCTTGTTTTCTGTTGGAAGGTCTAAAGTTACCACAGCCACGGCTAGTGATGGCGAGATGAAGCTTCATGAAGCACTGAAGCTTCCCATCCAATTGGTTTACTCATGGGTCGATGCTTCATGATGCTTCATTTGCTCTACTGTGCCATCAAGTGGACAATAAATGTAAAACAAGCAGAGTGATTATGACACCATGGCTTTGGTGTGTGAAGCTTTGAGTTGAATAGATGAATGAGGTTTGTGATGGCAATACAGAAATTATGAACTTATTAATACGATGTCTGTCTATATGATACAATGACGAAGTCAAAGGGGAAAGAGGAAACAAATTGGGGAGAGGCTTATGATGTGACTGTGCACAACATTTTAATCATTTTTATTAATTTTTTTTCTTAAAGTTATTTTGGTCACTTTTGCCGTTATTTGACAGTGATAACTGAAGGGTAGACAGCGGGAGTCGAACCAGCGGCCACTGCAGTCTCAATACATGGGTCGGACGCTCTACCCACTGAGCTAAAACTCCGCACATTCTTTTACACACAAGAAAAAAAACTTGTTGACTGTCCTGGGCCTCAGGTGGTTTCTTTTCTTTGAGATGATTTTGCCTGTATGAAAATACCCTTTCACAGGGCACAGATGAAGCTGGGCTACAGAGAAAAGCATCTGCAATACATAAATTATGAACTTAATAATATGATAAAGTCCCAAGTCCACAAAACGTGAGGGGGGTCGGGTGTTGCGCTGCCCCTTATATTTCGAATCTCACGCCAAACCCGCAAACCGTTTTCTGAAACAGTCACGTGGTACGGCCGGCTCGCGAAGCTTCGAACGTCACCATATACGTCA
>JAJHUR010092551.1:8711-37311 GCA_027495735.1 Lutjanus campechanus
CCCCTCGTTGCTCTTCACACCTCTTCCTCTCCTTATCTTGTCCTCCTCTTCCTCCCTCTTCTATTCTCTTTCTTCTTCTCTGCCTCCTCTTTCTTCTTCTTCTTCTTTTTCATCATCCTCTCTGTCGCCCTCCACACATCTTAATCCAAAGGCTTTTCAGGGAGGGGGGAACTAATCCATTGCACACACGTTCTTAAAATAAAAGATGGAGGGACAACTAAAGTGGAGATGAAAGCATGGACTGCTCTCATCAGCAGAGAGGAGACATCTGAGGGAGAAGCTGGAGTACAGGCTCACTCTCACTGTCAAAAACTCGGTCTCACTGGGGCTATTTTTAATGTAGGTACTGACTACGAAACAGAAACGCATCACGTCAGAGGAAGAACGTGAGGGAGAGGAGAAGATACGATGATGAATCTGAGCAGTTGTGATGTGAAAAGATAATTATAGAACATCAGGAGAGCAAAGGGTCAACCATGTCCAGGGGGATACGCGAGTTCAGAGGGAAGTGAGTCAGTAAATAAGTAAACAGGTTTTGTCAAAATGAAGTGAAACCAGCTTGTAATTCTGCCAGCAGTTCATGTGTGGAGTTTTTGTAGCTCTGCTTTGATGTCGACATCACAACAGTTCAGACACCATAGTCAACTCAGAAAAAATAAAACAGACGTGGCTCACATTTTTACACATACCAGCAAAGATGGGCAGTATTCTGATGACATTTTATCAATAAACTATTAGGCTACTTATAATAGGACATGTTTTTATATTAGTTTGGATTATTTTAAGGGTTTATGTGCAATAGTTTGTGTATTACCTACAGTAAATGTGGACAGGGTTAGTTACAAAAGGTATTTTAGCCACTTCAAAAATCAACATCATTTATGTGTATGCTATAACTTTAATTAGAATTTTCACCACTTTACTTTGCCATCAGACAGCTTTTTCTGACTTGAAACCACCACCATCTCCAAACCAACCAAACTCCATGGGCGAAATTGGTAATTTTACCTCTCAGAACATGATCTACCACTGCCTTGATTGATTAATTTGTTTGTGTTATTGTGTGACTTCAGTGAATCTGAACGATCCCTTTAAAGCACTCAAGTCATACCAACACACAAACAAACTAACCAATCGATGCAGCCGTAGGCTAGCAACTCCTGCGTTCTGCGGGGTAAAAATTACTGATTTTGCCTATGGGGTTTGGTTGGTTTTGAGAGAGCAATATTGAGCTTATATAACAGCAGTTTCCCATCAGAGAACACCTTCTGACGGCAAAGTTAAGCAGTGAAAATTTTCAAATATAGCATACACTTGAAGTGATGGTGATAGTTAAGCCCCTCTCTGCTCCTCTTAACTGGGGATGTACTGACCACCATCTACTGTGGGTAATTTACTAATACGTGAAGTTAGTCATGATAAATTATCGATAAGCATCTCATACAAACCCACATCAAATAATTCCTTTAAAGGTGCAGATTCAGGAGAAGTTAGAGATAATTGATTGTTAGGTCTCATTCCCAGGTTGTGAAATACTGACATTTTGGGAAGGAGACTCAACCATCAACTATCTCACAGACCTGTGATTGGCCAAAGTCTCCCATCACAGGCCAGATTTTCTATAGCCTGAAAACAGAGCCAGGAGAAAGAGCAGAATTCTAGATTCTCAGACTACTTGAATTATATTATGGTCCAAGGTTATTATGGAACTTTTGCCCATTGATATGAAAATAAACTGCCGATCCGTGCTTTAAACTGACTTTTAAAGTGAGATATTATCTGTTTAATCTGTCAGTACCACAATGATGGATAAGATGTCCAGCAGATACTTCACCAAACTCTGAAACATGCCTGACTAAGATCGAATTCGACAAACAGATATTCAAAAGTTACTGCAGTCCGAGAAGTTCTGTGTATGAGAATAAACCCTGCTGCATGTTACATTATAAGATGATGACGACAATCCTGTCTTCTGGCTGGCATTAGTGAAGCATCAGCTGGCTTGATGTTAAGCCACAATTTGCCTCAGTCAGAAAATGTGAGGTAGGGAAGACGAGGCATCAATCCTCTCATATGTATATAAAAATTTGAAGAAAAAAAAATCCATATTATGCATCCTTATCCATCCACCATATGCATCCTGATTTTAGCCACGATGACAAAGACAAATGACATTGTCCTGTTGATCAGGGCATTAGATCAAAAAAGTGTGTCCTTTTACACGACATGGACTAACAACATATTTTGTGTTTAATTTGGAGGACTTTGGAGATGAAATATTTATTGGTAGCAATGGGTAACGTTTCAAAGGTTTTTCACACAGCTTTTGACTGTAAAGATATTATTTATCTGATGTGCGGGTTAGTCAGGGTTAGGTTGGAACTCTGCCAAACTTCTCTCCTCACTGATGGTCAAACACAAGTTGCTGCTTCAGCAGATCACACAAATCTTCCACCCTTTTGGAAAACATCTTCAAATGCAATGTCTGCAGATAAGATAGACCGAATTGCTCTAGACAGGATCAACGGCAGATCCCGGAATATAAAATCAGAGAAGATGCCGTCTATAAACCAAGGATGTGAGAATCCTTAAAGAAGCTGCTAAACCAAAGGGTGGCTGCTCACATGAAGCAGTCAAAACTTCCAGGGACAGGAGTGATCACAAACCCATCCGGTCCAAGAAAAAAAAGACTGCACAACCTTTGTAAAATACTGTGTGAGCAGCTGACCACACACACTTTAGATATGAGCGGGGCTTGTTTGCTCCGAGTGGACAGACCAACAGCCAAAGAGAAACTCATTAGCCCTTTTACGCGGCCTGAAGGTGGGACTGCTGCGCCTTTACTCTGTCCTGCTGTCTGCATAAAAGTTACGAGGATGGAATCTGGGGTCATTTCCGCCTCTGATCTGCCAGTGGAGGTGGTAACGGAGCCGAATCAAAGTCTGTGTAAAAGGGTGAGCTGGCAGGATGGGACAGAACACTGCTGATTTACACATTCACCGCTGTTTGTGCTGGTGTTTTCTAAATTACAGACTTATTCCGCAGAATATGTTAGCTGTGTTTAAGCAGAGACATTAGCACACCAGCAGACACACACTCCTAGAAATAAAGATGTTTTTGGAACCCTTATTTCTAAGAGAGCATATGCTGAATAAAATGACACTGGGGAGGCTCTATAGTGGTGGTGTTGCTTCAGTGTAAATAAACAAAGGCGGTGTAGAGGCGAGCCTTTGTTGCAGCGATATTGCGTGATCTTTGTGTAAAAAGGGCTTTCGGGTGAGGACATGTTTCATAGCTTCTCCCTCTTAGCTACCACACCATGAGGCCGTGGCTCAGCTCTGGGCTGATGGATATTGAGCATAACGGTGTGACTGGATGGGAACCTGCCAAGGACACATCCTGGCTCTCCAGACAAGGTCAGAATACGATGTCGCCCTGCAGCAATCTGGCACCAGACTGGAGCAAACATTAATTTCACATGGAATGACACTGTTCTCTTATAAAAATCTAGCGGATGCAAAACAAATGAGCACTTGAGATGCACACATACATGACTGCTGGACAGTGCAAGGTAGCTGAGAAGAGGGGACACAATATTTACCAGCTGACTGTAAGTTCTCGGAAGCAATTAGAGGTAATGGCCATGTTAATCAGAGTAATCACAGCCCCCGTTCACCTCAGTTAGTCCAAATTTATTTTTGTTTAACCTTTCCATCTATCTTCCTTTCCACCTGTGCTCTCATCATAATGGAAACGCATGATTACGGGACCTGATCATTATAATTGCATGAAAAGGTTAATGATGGGCAGAGTCACTGGCTTTGCCTCTCAGTGACATAAGTTATTACTACAGCGGCGGTTCTCTTTTCAGTGCGCAAATAAAACAATAAAGTGGAATACATTATTCAGAGGGTTTTTGGAAATATTCAGTATGCATAATTTAATTCTGAGAAAATGTTTTTTTTTCCTTATTTACCTTTGGTGGCAGCCTGGCAATCAAAACTGATATTGCTGTCAGTTTTATGGTGAAATGTTCATCATTACCTGGCATTTTTGGGATAAAACTTTCCATCGGCCGAGCTTTAGAGACAGCTCCTGCAAACCTGCTGTCTGTGTACCGAGACAGAAAAACTTTTCCACAGACTCGAACGGCATAATAAATGTCTCTAGAGATATATTTCTGCACACTGTTTTGCTGTATTCATGTGTTTACCGATCCAGCGGGCCTGCTTCACCTCTATAGGATTTTGGAGTTGAGTGAGTGAGTATTTTTTGCCAGGTGCAGGTGGCCACTCCCCGAGGTTCCCCGTGTTGCTGAACTGAAAGGTGAGTGTCGATGTTTGCATACTCAATAATGTTTAATTTTTATTTGAATGCCACATTCATCAGGTGTAGTCATGTTACCTGACTGTTTTTTCGGTTATGGATCCCTCAGCACATTTCCAAGACCCAGTTTCAAACGTCTGACTTACTTTTTGTTATTGCTGTTTATTGTTTTTTTTTAATTTGTGCTTCTTACAACCCAATTTAATGCGCCACCGTGTCACACCATACCTCAGTTTATCTGTTTGCTTGTGCTGTTGCCTATAAAGGAGTTTGGTGAATCAGAGTCTCTGTCACTAATCAATGATTTGATTTCAGAATGGAGATGACTATAGAAAAAAGGGAGCCTCCTTTCTTGTTGCCTCTGTGAAGATTTTGGGGACTTTCTTTATTTGCTGAGTAGAGATGGGTATTGTTTGGATTGTATCGATATTACTATTACAGATACTGATTATTGATCCAGGACGGTACCGGCAATCGGCTATTTTAAATACAATTAAATGTTGTTTGCAGAGCAGCAACAGTCATGTTTAGAACAGCAAAGTCACAATATAAACTCAATAATCTCACTGGAAACATCAAAATACTGAGTGAAGTTTATAAAGAACGAAAAATAAAGACATCATTCAGCATCTCCGTCCTCCTCCCTCTGCTGCTGATGTGATTCACTGCCTGCAGTTACTACTGACAGAGGGCAGAGGAGCTGCTTTGTCTCAGCCAGCAGTAAGTTTCCAAGAATTTGCCAAATTTGAGGATGTGTGGCACACTAGAGCATTGTGCTTGTGTACAACATAGTGAATGGATGAGAGACAGCGGATGAAGCAGCTTAAAATAACACTGTTTGTATTTGGAACAGGTGCACTGATAAAGCAGTGGCTTTTTACTCGCTAAGGATTTATTGCACTTACTTACCGAACATAGTTAATAGCAGTTTAGTATCGGTCCCTATCTGCTATGACATACACTGATTTCCTGATATAAGTTGTGTGATGTATGCATTTTTAAAGCTTTTACTCTAAACACACATTATGTATTCAGTTATTAGCATAGGTATACTACTTCTGGCATGACAAGGGTACTCCCAACAGCTGTTTCTGAATGCGTGATTGCTACATATTGCTCCTTTTTTTTTAAAGTAGCAAAATTAATGCACAGAACCAGACATATTTTTTATTCCACAGATGACCCACAATGCATCTTTTTTACAGGCAGATCAGGCTGGAGATTTGGGTGTATTATGGTAACAGCAGCTAATGCTGCCTTGAGCTGCTAACTTCAAGCAGAGATGAGGAGCAGGCTGCAGAGGTTTGGTAAGCTCACTTCTTTCTAACATCACACACTGATTTTTTTTCTTCACTTTCAGACCTGTAGTTTTCAGCCCCAGCCGCTGCTGACATCAAGTCAAGTCAAGTGACATCACTTGAGGCAATTTATCAGATTTTGCGCAGCTCCCTCTGCACTCACAAAAGGCTTTGCACAAGTTTTTTTTTTCACATTCTCCCCAGGACTTGTAAATGAGAAGTGTAAAATCAGTGGTGTTCCACTTTAAGACTTATTTTTGTTCCTTCAGCAGTACCCAGTATCCCCCAATCTCTCCATGACATTATAATGATAAATGTTAATAGAGCTGAGAACTGGCATATTGCTGCAATCACACACTAACACTTCTTGACTTCTTCTGTGTTTAAATGTGTTATGAGTGTCTTTCTAGACACAATATCACTGTTTTCCATCTGCTGTGGCATTTTAATATCATATTATGACACAATAAAGCAGAGAAGGAGGGTTGTTGACTGAAAACTCATATTTTCAAATATGTCTTGTTTATCTCTTTCACGTTCATTCTATTTCTCCTCTAAAAACCCTCTGCTTTCTTTTCCTTCCTCTTTTTCTTTATTTTTTTAATGATCTATATATGGCAACAGAAGCAGCTCTCACTTTTGCACTTCTGCTTTTTGATACTTTTGATATTTTCTTAATTATATTATCATGTCACAGTTCTAATCTAAATCTTAAACTCACTGCTAAAAAGATAGATGAACAAAGACGTGAATGGTTGTGGAAGCGAGGTGTAGAACAGTATATACTGAGCTCAACAACAAGGATTGCCCACTTGCCCAGGGCAAGTAAAATGCCACGTTGGGCAAGTAAATCTGGCAACTCACTTGCTTGGATGGGCAAGTGGTGAAAAAATAATTAAACTATTAAACTATTTTAACAATTGATTCATTGTTAAAGAAATTTTTCAGGCAAAAATGGCAGAAAATGCTGTTTTCAGTTTCTCAGATATGAAGATGTTGCTGTTCTTTGTTTATTATCATATTAAATCTTTGGGTTTTGGACTGACAAAACAAGATATTTAAAAATCTCAACTTGGACTTTGAGAAACTAGGGTGGACAGCACTATATTAAACATGAAAATGAACTTGTTATTTGATAAATACTAATAAATAAATAAAAAATATATATTCTGGCAAGTAATTGACTTGGGGCAAGTAGATTTCTGACCCATTTGTATGACCTGGCAAGTGTAAAAAGACATTAATGTTGAACCTTGATATAGTAGGCAAAAACTCAAGGTACAATAATACCATGCTAAAAAAGTCAACGATACGATATTTATCACAATATTGAAAAACAAAGATGTACAATTATAAAAGAAAAATAACAGCAGTCTGCAGCATTCCTTTTATAAAGTAAAAAATAAAATAAAATAATTAACCATGTAATATCATGGTAGATATTGTCACAGTCCACCACAGTAATGAGATATGTTGTATAGCGATATTCAATATATTGTTTCTTCCCTAGTACTTAGTGTTAGGTAGACAGGACCATCAAGATGGATGGATGGTGGGAGGGCAGGGTGGAGGAGGTGTAGTAAAGGTTGTAGGAGGGATTGATGAAGGCTGCCATCAGGCAGCACAAAGCTGCACTGTACTACAGTAGGAGTAGGTGGTGGTGACAGATTGTGGTTCCGGGCTGCTGCTGGGTGGATGCCGGCAGGTTCGGGCCAGACGCAGCCAGTGACCTTGTTGGAGCCAAGTCGGTGACAGGCCTGCTGGGCAATAATATAATATAGCTGTTGTATTTAATGCTAATGAGAATATCAGTACAAGCATAAACACGTAAATGGAAAAAGTCCTTCAGGTGACCTTGACTTCGCCTTAGTGGAGACAATATCTGAACACAGTGCGATGTATAGAAGCTGAAAAAGATGACACAATGTCTCCTTGTGGCTTTTATCTCGAATATATGACTGCAACATCGCTCATTGAAAACCTGAACAGCAGGTTGAATTGATTTCCTGAAGACTCTGTATAATCTCTCCCTCTCTATATGTTTCTCTCTCCGTCTTTCTCTCTCCTCGCCTTTGTCCCAGCTCCACTCTTCCTCCTCCGTCGTCCTATTCTGAACATACTGACGTACTGTAACTCTCTCTTTCATTCGCTCCATTCATCACTTTGGTCTGTCTTGGCAATTGATTAGCGTCTGTCGACCCTAATCTTCCTCACGTGGTGGAGAAATGGCCTTGTGACTTTTTTAGACTCTTTAATCTTGTGGGGAGACAAACAGATGCAGGCACACACATAATTAATACTCACTATTGTTAGACATATAAATTGGACGACATATTGGTTCCAATTTGGCCTTAAATATCATCTGCCAGTCATGTGATTGTGTGTTGACAACTAAAAACCTGGAATAAAATGCTCCTTCCACATTTAATCATTTTTCATAAAACTGTGCAATTACAGTGTAATAATAACTTTCTCATCTGACTGTTCCTCACTCTCTTTATTTAAAGTCACTACATGTGCCAAACTGGCATGACGTAAGTTTTGTTTTTTGTTTTTTCATTTTCATATATGACAGAAGATTCACTGTTTACTTAAGCAAAATACAAAAGAGTGTGGTTTATAATTGATACAACAGCGGTGCTTACACAGCCAAGCACTGTAATATTGCAATTTTACAGCAAAATAAAAGACAGAATCAAAACACATTCATAATGTGGGGAAGTTCGCTCTCAAAAATCAACAGAGACTATTTCTAGTCCTTGTTGAGTCAGTATCCACCTGGAGCTTTAATGCTTTCTAGAGATTGAGGGATTTCCCAACCGAATAAATACATGATAGAACACAGTTGCTGAAAACACGTGAAAAGACTGAGAACTGTGAAGCACTGAATTCTGGAGTTAGACCGTTTAACTGTTATTGACAATGTCTGTGTTCAGGATACTTTGGGCAGACCTGAAACATGGTTCAGTGACGTGATAGAGCCATGGTTCCCCCAACACTAAATAAGCCCAACGAACCAAAACACGAATGACATGCCTCCTCTTCCCCTCACCCTCCTTAATAGTCAGTTGGCCCAGCAGTTCAATTCAGCTCAGTTCAGCTCCAACAACTCAACACAGAAGGAAAAAAACCCCGTTAACGCCCTCGCGCTCTGGCAGCTCAAACATGTCTGATTATGTCCAATGAAGTTGCTAGACAGAGCGTCCATGTTTCAAGTCGTTTTCAGGTCATAGTGGTGTTTGACACCGAGACGGCGGAGTGGACATGCCCCCAGATTTTGAAACATAATTCTATATACTAAGCGATTTTTTTACTCATTCAAAGGTGATTAATAACACATTTCTGTGGTGTAATAAAAACTCGGAACACACATTTATTGTTGCTTTACATGATCTTAATAAAAATGTTGCTTCTCTTATTTTGTCCACCTTAATACTTGAACAGTCTAATTCAACAGCACAAAGTAGAGCCTAATAAACTGCCATGGAATTGAGTCAACGCCTCTCTGACTCTGGCAGTGAAAATACTGACGTCTGATTTCTTTGTTAATTTTTAATAAGTCAGCATGAGGTGGCCACTGAGGGCGCAAACCTGTTTGGTCATTACTGGTCTTTGCTGTAAGGCACCTGCGTCAGCAGCCATCGGCTCTATAGATACAACCTGGAGAGGAAACACTGCCAACATCAAGAGAGAACTTAATTAACATTCACAATTAACATGAAGAACAAATGGTCTACCAGGTGCTGTGACTCCACAATTCAATTATTGCTTCTTACTGGCAACTGGCTGAGGGAAGGTCAAGGCCGTGCCATAATTACGGAGCACTGTGCACTATAACAGCACCGAGGATTATTGAGGGACAAAGGGCTCTCTTTAAAAGGTTAACTATGCCGTCTGCGGTAGTGTTTAATAACCACAGTGAAAGACGGCAGCGTTTGTCTAATTAAGAGACTGTAAAACGTCAGCCACTAAACATGAGGGAAATGTGGCTCTGATGGAGATAATTACTGTGGAGTACTGGATCTCTCTGAGCTGACAGTATGGAAAACAAAAGTCCTGGTGATCCAATCATCATTATACTCTGTTTAACAGCTGCTCTCGGATGTTAAGAAATGCCTCTTTAAATATATATTTTGGGTGTTTTTCATTAGCACTGTGTGCTAGTTCTGAATATTACATTTTGAACTGAATATAAGTCTGCCCATGTCTATCAGCCGGTGTATCGTGTACATAAATGATTGTGCAGCATGTACTATGCCTTAGCAATGCTAGCAGGGTGGCTCTTTGGAATAATGACACTGATTACATTCACACTTTGGGTTTGGTTCTAATTAGCAAAAAACACTAACACGTTAAGCTAAGATGGTGAACATGGTAAATGCTGACTTTAGCATTATACTCAAAGCACTGCTACGTCTAAGTACAGCCTCACAAAGCTGCCAGTTGGCACGTCCCCAGTGAGAAGCAGAGAGGTGGCACCGGCATGGAAGCTGAGCAATGAACTGCTGTGGACACGGTCAGCAACAATAGGTATTTTAGCCACTTTAACCAGAAAAATCTATACCAGTTTAAGTATACATTATATTTAGAATAGTTTCACCGCTTTACTTAGCCATCAGACAACCTTTTCTGACAGGAAACTGCCGTTATGTAAGCCAAATATTTCCAAATCAACCAAACTTCATGTGTGAAATCAGTCATTTTATCTTGCAGAACACGGGAGCTGCTGGTCTACAGCTGCCTCTGTCTAGTTAATTTATTTAGGTAATTGTCTGACTAATTGTTTTGAAAGGGTAGTTCAGATTCACCAAAGTCACACAATAACACAAGCAAGCTAACAGATTGAGGCAGCAGCAGACCAGCACCTCTTGTGTTCTGTGAGGTAAAATGACTGATTTCACCCATGTAGTTTGGTTGGTTGGGAGAGAGTGATATCTGGCTCATAAAACAGCAGTTTCACACAGAAAAACACTATTTGACTGCAAGGTAAAGTGGTGAAAATATTTTAAATATAGCGCAGACTTAAACTGCACCTTTCTTTTGGTGGACCTTATTTAGGAGGCTAAAATACATTTTGTTGCTGATCTCATCCACAGCAGTACAGTGCCCAGCTTCCATGCTGGTGCCTGTCTCTGCCTCTCCAAACTGGGGGCATGCCAGCCACCATCTACTGTTGGTAATACACTAACTATCAATAAGGTACCTCACACAAACCCACGTTAAATAATCTGAACTATCCCTTTAAAACTCAAAGCGCTGTGTCTAAGACAGGCTGTAGGCTCTGAGCATTGCTTATTTCTTAACTTTGTCTAATATATAGACATAGAGCAGATCAGTGCTAATAAAGCTCTGTTTTTATTGCTGATATCTTTTTTTAATGTCGCTCCATACCTCTCACTGTCTGTGTAAAATCACCCAAATGCTGTTGCTAAAAATGTGCCTTTGATTGATGTCGATGTCCCTGGCATGGATGTTAAATTGCGGTTCAATTTTTCTTGAAAGCACTCTAGTAAAAATAGCACCAGGATGCAATGCTGTTAAGCAGCCAACTTGGAAGTCCCAGATAAAAAACTTTCCAACCTGAAAATGTGTTGCGTAATGGCAAAAATCCAAGACCTGACTCACCTGTTACTTGGGCAACAGAAGTCATGTTTAAGCCACGTTCATTTGTAATGGTTTCACGCACCTTGCTGGGAAAGAGTCGGGTGACAACAAAACCTTTCAGCTTTGTTGGAAGAGGTAATCAGGTGAAATTAAAAAAAACTCTACCCCGGTGAAAACGGAGGTCGGTGAGGGAGAATACAAACTTGTAGGGGAATTAAATGAGGCATCACATGGCGCAGAACAAAGGATTTGTGGGTGAAGTTGGGTCGGGGTGAAGGTCAGAGCAAGAACTGGATCTGGATTTACAAGTTAATTATCAGGCGCAAGGTAATCCATTCATGTCTGAGGATTTTTCATGGTCCAGTCCCAGAGCACAATGGTGGTGATTAAACTGCGATCGCTCCGTCTTTCTTTTCCACACGCTCACACACATGGACGTATAGAATAGGTGTGCACACGGTCGCACGTCTGAAATTTGACCAGCCATTCTCAGGCTAGGAAATGACCTCTGGCAGATCAATATCATGGAGCCATACCTTATTTCTAAAGCCCGCTCGATTACCTGTGGAGTTAGAAACAAGGACACAGTACTCCACCTTCAGACATGGGTGGAAACAGCGATTCATAATTCATTTCCACCTATCAAATCAGTGATAGCTTAAGACCACAGTGGATGGCGGCAGCTGTAATGACTGGCTGCTGCTGCCTTTAGTGCAGGACAATGTGCCAACAGCTGGCTATGAGTGAATTACGACTGGTCTGAGAAGAAATTAGCGGTAAAGATTTCAAGAGTTTAAAAATTCATGAAGAAATGGAAAAGCTATGAATGGCACAGGAGGGGCGTAAACAGTTGAATCAATGCTCGCTCTTTGGCGGGCCAAATTTAGCCCTGCCTTACTCTTTCGTCCCACAAGCCGGGTTTATCAGGATCATTTATCAAAATGTGTGACAGGCCGGACGTTGCGGCTGCAGTAAAAAGGGCCTTTCTGGCTGCTCAGGAGGCATGAAATCGCCTGGTGAGGGTGGGGATAACGCAGATGAATAAACTCTGAGTGGGAATATTAATCTTAGAGAAACATCTGTCCTTAGAGAGGGAGCTGCTGCTTCTGCTGCTGACTCATTCTCTCTTTCTGTCCCCCTCCTCACTGTTTCATCACACATCCACCCTCTTCTCCTCAGCTCCATTTGTTTTTGCCCCTTTGGTTGTTTTTTTTTTTGTGCTCCCATCTGATACGGTCTGCTAATGTGCTTTCATGTCTCAGTAAACGCTCAATGGGTATACAGTGTTCTTCTTGCCACTGAAGTGGGACGAGGGTAAACCTCAGAGACCTTTTCTTTTATTATTATGATAACATTCTTTCTCCTGTAGCTTGTATGGTCAGGACTTGAGAAAGGTTCAAAACATATCGAATATCAGTGATCGGCTGGTTTATGCTCACACAACATGAGCCACATCAGAGCCGGGATAATTATCATCATGCAATCGCTTGCATGTGTGTCTGCGCATGAGTTTGATCAGTGGCCCTGTGGCTTGTCCACAACTAATCTCAAATACTACCTGATCGATCAACCAATTTTTTTTCGTGCACTCTCATGACTGTATGCTGAAGAACCTCTATGATTACGAATTCTTGAAAAACCTTCTCTATGTGTCCACACCAGCGACAGCAGTCAAAGGTATTATGTTTTCAGTCATTATGTCATCCTATTCTTGATATCTTAGGAACGCCTAGAGGGAATTTTGGCACAAATGATCAG
Source organism: Lutjanus campechanus (assembly GCA_027495735.1). Lineage (NCBI taxonomy): Eukaryota > Metazoa > Chordata > Actinopteri > Lutjaniformes > Lutjanidae > Lutjanus > Lutjanus campechanus. The sequence continues at coordinate 21,698 of JAJHUR010092551.1, forward strand.
TTGCAGTCAAAGACGAACTCATTAGATTTTAGAGGTCAGAGGTCAAAGGTCAACGTGACCTCATGTTTGTCCTGTTCTCGTTAAAGTGATATCTCAGGAACGCTTGGAGGGAGTTGTCAAAGGTCACTTTGACCGCACAAAACAATTTTTTAGCCATAACTCAAGAATTCATACACCAATGACAAAATTACAAATATCTGATAGGTAGGGGTGTAACAATACATGTATTTGTATTGAACCGTTTCGGTACGCGACGTTCGGTTCGGTACAGGGCTGTGCACGGGTGAGTTCAGGGGCCGGAATTTTTTTTTTTTTTTGGCTCACAGGCCAGAAGTTGCGTGTGTTTACGTTCCGCCGCTAACATGTGCAGCTACACCTGCAGCTACACCTGCAGCCCGTGCGCATGATGGCTACTGCTAGCAGTAAACCGGAGCTTGAAGACCCTCCCCTGTTGCTAAAGTCTCCTGCTTGGGAACACTTCGGCTTCCTGGTTAAATATTGCAACAGAGAAAGACAGGTGGATAAAACGAGGGCGGTGTGCCGACACTGATCAGCTGAGATCAGGTATGTCTCCAGCAACACGACAAACATGCTAACTCACCTAAAACGGCACCACCCGAGTGTAAATATCACCGCTACAAGAAGAAAAACCAACATAGTGCAAACGCAGCTGACCTCGGCATTCAAGCAGCCTCTCCCTGGCAATTCAGATCGGGCCAAAGCTATAACAAGAGCCATTGGAGTTTTTGTAGCAGCGGATCTAAGACCATATTCAGTTGTTGAAAATCCTGGTTTTAAACACATGCTCAAGGTGATTGAGCCCCGGTATGAAGTACACCCAAATGAACAACAAGAAAATTTAGGTTTTGCTTTTTGTTCCCATACTGTATCGAAAATGAACCGAACCGTGACCTCAAAACCGAGGTATGTATCGAACCGAGATTTTTGTGTATCGTTACACCCCTACTGATAGGATAAAAATACGAGGTGATGACATTTAATATCCAAAAGGTCAAAGGTCAACTTCTCTATCAGTCCTCTGTCTTCTGTAAAATAGTCTCGAAGTGAAAACAGCATGTTTCTCACTGGAAATTATTCACTGGAATCACACATGTATATAGAGAACTTCTTTTGCCAAAAAATACACTTCATACCTTTTATTAAATTCTTTCAAAGTCCTATCTACATACATTATATGAGTCTAGACAGACATGGGTGTAAACTGCAACTTGATTGGTTGGTGGAGACATACAACTGTGAGGCAGTAATTCTACTTTTTTTTTTAACTCTTCTTAACCGGCTGCTGGGGGCTGCAAGTGATCAACAACTGCTTTAGTCTGAAATCTTGTTTCAGTTAGAGACAACGTATGTGGAGGTCATGTTAATGTCGAAGGAACTTTCAAAATCTCAGCTGGTTGCACTTGGCAGTTGTGTTGGCATTGCAGAAGGTGCTTCACCATCTGTTGCCTGGCAGGGATCTGCACTCTACTGAGTCATTCATTTGTCTGTCCTTTTGCTATTTGCCTTCATCCCAGATTTGAATCCTTAAAAACAAAGTGATTTTCTGTGAATGTTTTGTCAATTTCTCTACTTTTAAACAGATATTTTCATTACATAATCATGTGGATACTGAATGTAAGATAATCTGGGGTGTCAAAACAAGTGTGAACCTATTAAAAACCCAAATAAAAATTGAAACCTACCACACAATATAATGCTTACTGATGGGTGTTTTCATACATATTTCATACATTTTGGTCTGCATGACCTTCATGTCCATATACAAGCATCACACAAGCTCCATGCATAAATAGATGCCAAACAACCCGAGGACCACCTATGTTGGATGAGTGTGAAAGCCTGAATAATTCAGGTTGATCACAACCACATAGGGATTCATTTTTCCCACATTAGACAAAACAGCTTGGGTATGTCTTAAAGTTCTATACACCGTTTATCAAACTGATATGTATAAACACACAATCATACAAGTTTTAGCTGTAGGAAGAACAATGGACATTTTGGCCATTTTGTACATACATTTTGTCATAATCCATCCCTCCTCCATTATCGTTGTCTGTCCTGAAATCCACCAGCGATCTACTGCAAAAATTTCAGCTGGTCATTGTTTATCGTTTCGCAGTGAGAAAAGCCTGACAGTGAAACCGTCATGTTTGCTGAAGAAACACCTTAACTGAGTGACTGATGCTTTTCTATCAGCCGAGTGTGTGCTCAGCCCAGCGGAAAGACTGCAAACAGTGAAAGAAAACACTCACTGTACACACTGTTGTTTAGATAGGATGGCCCTCCTCCACCCCTCCTCTGCTCTCCCTGCTTCCTTTTTCACCTCGCTGGAGGCGACTGAGTGTTCCTAATCAGCAATCATTTTAAAGGTCATGAATGAGACGACTGTGGGAGATGCTGCGGGCTGTAAGCTAACAGTTTGTCTCAGTCAACTGGTGCACTGAGCTGGCACTTCCTCAGCTGCAGTTTAGCTAAATTGGCTCGAGACGCCCTTCACTGTTGAAGCTTTTATTATAAATACAAGTGGGAAGAACATTACTTCAGTTCTCTCAGCACATCAGGGTCCTTCTTGTCTTAGTTATTGTTCAGGAAAAGAACAGGAGGAAATAATTAAATTACTGATGGATGAATTCCATTTAGCTGCTTCAGTTTTTGGGTCGTGGGATTGAACATGCTGGCTCACTGTCATGACTTACTGGGACACTTGACTGGAACAGAGTATAACTATGACAAGTCAAAATGTCTGCTGTGGGAAAAAAAACAAACTCTAAAGCTCACATGCTCTGAATTTGTAATGTCGCTGAAATTAGCCACATATGCTAATATTTGGTGTTAATGCTGCCCATTGAGCTGATATATCTACATGTTACATACTGTAAGGGTGTTGCAATTTCAATATTAAACTGAAAATTGATCGAAATTCATTTTCAGAAATTACATATTGAAGGATACTGTTATAAGCATAGCTCCTTTAAGGTATAGAGCTGTGCGTACTGTGTGTGCAGAGTATATGTGAGGGAGAGCAAGCGGCAGACTGTGAGTGACGGTGCTGCTAGCTTAGCAGAAAATTTAAATTAGTATTAAGTTGTCAATCTGGCAGTAAATGTACAGTAGTGTAGTTAGTCAGTTAATAAATGCTGCAGCATCTGAAGACCAAGGAAAGTCTGTTGTTTCCCAACCGCTGGAAAAGTGAAAAAGGTTAACCCTGAAGAAAGCTGAGCAGGAGAGGCTAATGTTAAGCTAATGCTAATGCAAGCGCTAGTGTTTGTACCTTTACAACATCAGCTGTGGTGCAACTGTATCCCTTTCAAAAAGTCTGTAATCCAGCTTTAAACTGCAGTGACTTTTTGGAGACGTAGTAAAATAACACTGAATGTCCTCTGTGATTATTTATCCATTTTTTGTGCTGAAAACAGTTGTGATTTTTGTTAGCATGTTGTTTGCCGTTTGCTGGAAATCTCATGATGCCTTGGGTTGACTGCGGACTAATCAGACGCTTTGCTCCTGACTTGTCAACCAGTTAGAGGCTGTGTTGCACACTTGTCATGTGTGGAATTCTGGCCGCAAATAACTTGCAAATAACATGAGATTAACCCTACAAAATAAAATTTTCTGTGAAAATTGTGATTAGATCAACCCCGCAGTATGCATCACATAACCACGGTATTGCAGTAATGCAGTTATCACCACAGCCCTAGAAGATTGATAGCATTTATATGCTGAATATGAACACACAGTGAACAATTAGCTTGGCTTAGCACAAAGCCCAGAAGCAATGGGAAATAACTAGCTTGGCTCAGTTCAAAGGTAAAAAAAAAAAAAATCTCGTTACTTCAATTTGTATTAAAACGGCTAGTTTTGCTTTTACAGTGTGTTATGTGTGACCTTTTTCTGGTCAGAAGCTGTTACTTCCTGATATAACACGTTCATTCGTGAGCTTTATGTTGAGTCTTTATGCTAAGATAAGCTAACCGCCTCCTCACTGTAGCTGTGTTTCATACAGACCTCAGAATGTATCAATGTTCTCATCTAACTCTTCAGCTGCAGTGAAGCTGCCTTCTTTGTTTCGTTGGATCAAACTAAATCCTGCAAACAATTCTCAGGCTTTGTTGACACTGCATTTTTCAAAGTGATCTGAACTTGTATAATGAAAATGCCTTCATAACTGTGTTAACAGAATGGCCTGAGCCAGAGAGATGCTGAAACAGATGGCTGAAGCCAGATTTACTCAGGCGTCCTACTGTCTACAACCACAATGCTGTCTCCTTCAGTGCAGATACAACAGTGTCCATCTGATCTCTACAACCCCACAGCATCTGCCGAAGCATTCTGCTCTGTGTGTCGCTGGGTGTGAGTCTTCACGTACATGTTTATGCGGTGTCCTAACATTTGGTTTGTGTTGCTTGTGCATGAGAACACAGATTATATATACAGTATGTGAAGCATGGCCAGCATTTGTGCATACAAGTGCATATGTTCCTCTCTGCTCTCCTTATTCTATAACCATCAGGGTCCAACATGCAGTTACCACGGAGACATTAAGATCTCCAATTAATTACAGTGCAGACAGGTTTAGAAACAGTGAGATGAGTAAGAGGAGAAGACATGGAACAAGGAGCTGAAAGTGAGATAACATGAGCAGTAGATGAACGAAGCTTCAGAAAAGTGTTTCAGAACAGCACTACAAATAAACTTATTACACCATAAAAGACACGACTGTCAAAAGGTCTTTTCCCCTTCTCATCCCTGAACACCGGACCTCGTTCACCCCACACACACATTTGTAAGACAGGTCCTGCCTCTCATTATTTCTGCTCTTCCATGTGGCAAACTGGACTGTGACATGAGTCCCTCCACAAATACCAAATCACTATTCATGATTTCACTCTCTGTACAATAAACACAGTATTGTGATCCGGCAGTTGGATCACAGTGTGCCACATTGCTCTTTGTCAGGATTAATATATCCTCTTTGAGCCAAAATTATCCCAAGATATTGTCTTTATCACGATTTATTTATAAAATGGAAGTAAAATGTCTTTGTGAACATGAAAAGAAATTAAATGAAAGGCGTAATATGCAACAATTCTCCATTACAATGTCTAAAAATGACTTGATGTTTGTTATATACAGTATATTGTTGAGTTACTTACATTATCCCAAATGTTTCCATGTTCACACACCTAAAGAAATCTGTACTTTTATTCAAGGTAATGGTGCATCACATTGGGTCATTTGTCAATGGGGTCATAGGGCTACAGAGAGATGCTGATCTCAGGTGCTCTGCTACACAGGCAGGCACCCATTTGGCTATGAAGACAACAGCTTCCTTGATCGCACGCTACTTCACAATGTCATCAAACTCCGTCTCTTGTTTTAGCTTTTATGAAGGGACCCCAAGCAGCAGAAATTACATATTGTGCATTTAAATGTGATGATCAAAATTTCATTTACTTTTGCAAATTTTCCCATCGCTGTAGTAAGAAAGAGCAGAAATAACGGTGGCAATTAAGTATAGAATATTTCATTTACTTCATTATTAATTTTTAGTCATGTTAGCACAGGCATCCTGAATGTTTTTCAGGCCATGGACGCTATTGAGAGACAGAGCAGAGACCCCTTGCTACATATATGGCATTCTTGTTTGCACTTATCCATAGCTCCTAGGTCAGTAGTTGTAGTATTGGTAATGTTAGGACAAAATTAGCCTCACCCTCTGCACTTTTGGCCAATATGTTTCAATAACATGTAGCTGACTAGTTCACCCTTATGGACAGGTGCAGCACAGTGTTTTAGTAGGTTAGCTAGCTCACGTAACTGCACAAGGATTCTCCCAAGAATGTCATCTTTCTTGTAATTGATTTACGAATGAAGCATGTTGTCCGATGATGTTGTGTTGGTCTGAATGCAGCCAAAGTACAACCTCAGAGAGTGGCCAGTGTTGTGTCTCTTTCTAAAAAAAAAATACTGCAAAGGTTATTCCAAAGATTCCAGTGAAATATGACAAAGTTATTGAGTCATTTTCTATTTTTAAAAAAAGGCTCACGCAACAGTGCATGAGATGTACTATTTCTATCTCTCTCTGCGTCACCTACAGGTTGTCAACTGAGTGAGTGTCAAAGATGAAAATGCTCCCTTTCATTACTGTAGCCAATAATGTAAACCTGTGCAACTGTTACCATTAATCTCATGAATTGTTCACTCGTATCCATCAGACCAGATGCTGATCTTCAGCATGTTGTCTTCTTCCTGGCTTCATCACTGCTTCACTCAAACAGATGTTCAAACTGACAGTTTCTTACAGCGTATCAGGTGAGAGAGGATTTAGAAATGAGAGCCCTTGTAACAGCCCGTCCACCGGCCTGCTGAGACCCCTGGTAATAGTAAATGTAGGACAAACTCAACATTACTCCCTTCACCCTCTCCTGTGAAAAGCTTGCCAATTGTCGATTTTTGCCCTGCAAGACACTCTATCACGACTTTTTTTTTTTTTTTACAGACAAATAAATCGCACTCAGTGCTTCTGATGTCCTGCTCCAGTTTCCAAACAGTTTCCTTGACCCTGGTGGCAAACTGAGAGGTGTGATGTTGGCACAACACATAACTGAGCCTTTCTCACCTCCCACCATCGGCTTGAAAAGTCAAAGTCACTCTTTTTGTCCCTCTGCTGAAAATCAATGATTTTTCTCCTTTACAGAAGAAAACATTTCACAGTAGAGGGGCGACGTGAGTGCAGAAATGCAGTCTGTAAAACCAAGAGACTGCCCACAGAAAAAGCACTGATCCTTTTGTCTAACCCAGCTTATACTCCTCTTAGAACCTTTCATCCACCTATTAGATCTACCTGTCACATTAAATCTGACGGACAGAACGACAGACCTGAAAGAAAGAGAAGATGGAGGAAGGACGTAGAGGCTGAGAGCAAAGGAGCCAGATAAAGCCGGAGCCCAATGAGGGCAGCGTGGTTGTAGGGCACAGGCCCATTAGCATTGTTCTGCTTAATGGCGAGCTCATTCATGCAAAGAGAGACACGGAGAGAGGCTGAGAGCGAGAGGAAAAAGAGACAGTGAGAAAATAATTGCTGATTTACACCTGCTGTTAGAAGCCCCATCTTCCCTCTGATTAGTCTACTTCAGACATAGCCCCCTGTGCACTGATTACACGCTTACAGCACCAGACACCTGCACGCCGAGCAACAACTACAGCCCTGCTTACCATACGTGCATGAAGAGCCCTTGATTTGAGACAGTTTCGTGTTCCCGACGAGGCAAAGCGAGAACACTGCCTCTAATCCTGGTAGCCATTTCCCACCAACAGTTTTGACAGCTCCTAGAACAGCAAGCTGGAGTGTCATGCAATATGGGATCACACTGCTGAGTACAATTGTCTGTCTGTTCAGCTTGAAGCTAGACTGTGTAGATTGCTACAAATATGCTCAAAGATTGTGTGCCAAATGCTTGACTCAGGGTTTCAATGCTGCATGTACAAAAAGAGTGCTGACTCCAGTCTAGCTGGTGATATTACATCAGATGCTGCTCGGGTTTGTGTTGTCTAATAGACGGTTTAGGGTTCCACTGGTTGGACTTTAAATGGCTATAAAACAGGTCAGTGTGCAGTTAGTCAGCAAATGATACATAATGGTTGAAATGTTTTAAGACTGGGGCACTGCAGTGGAGACTGGGGGATGGGTAACCGAGTATGTGAGACATGAATCATAAACTGCGAGATTAAATGCACTGCCGTTGTCTATGTCTGTAAAGTGTTGTTTCTGTATCTGAATTTATTGTGTGTTTTTAGCCATGCTAGCAACGTGGCTCTCGGGATTACAATGTTGATCTCTCTGTCAGATTATCACTTTGGTCCAAACCGAAAAATGTCAACAACTATTGGATAGATTGCCATGAAATTTGGTCACGACATTCATGTCTCCTTTTACAGATGAATTGTAATAATGTAGCTCTCCTTTTATAAAATAAACAAACTAAATTAAACTAAATTAATTAAACCAATCAGAGCATTGAAACATGATGTGCAACCAATCAGAGCAATGAAACGTTGAAACGAATAAATGACATTACAGTGCTTGGTTGGTTTCTAACCATGGCACAGAATGGTGGCAGCCAGCCTGGTCACAATCTTTACGAGAGCCGGAAGTGTTGCACTGGACAGACCTGCTGATTAGATGCACTTGAATAGACCTCCAACCGATCAGAGCAGCGGAACCTGTGACATGCGATTTTTCTAATTAGGACAGATGACGCTCTTCTGTCAATCATCGTCATGATTGTCCCTACCAAATCCAAGGATGGTGAAATTCTGAATGGATGGAGGGTTACGCTTATCTGCCAGAGCAAACGAAAACGTGAACTTGGCAGATTTGTCGGGTTACCAGGCTTTATAGTGCCTTCATTTTCAAAATTTACCTTTAATTTGTTCCAGGATCACAAATTCTGCAAAACTGACATTCCCATCTGCCTCAGCTTCACATGTGCTAATTAGCAAGCATTAGCATTACATCAGAATAAAATGAGACGGTGAACATGACAAACATATCTGCTAAATACCAACGGATTTGCATCATCATTGTGAGCATATTAGCATGCTGAAGTTAGCATTTAGTTCAAAGCACCAGTGTGCCTACAGCCTCAGCTGCTCGGCTGCCTTTAGACTACACTGTGTCAACATGGGAGGCGTAGCGTGAACAGCCTGTTAACGGAGCATCAGCAGCTCAGTCCTCCGTCTGTGTCTACACAGGATGCATTCAGGCACAGTACTGAGTGTAGTCTCCCACGTTTTGGCAGCACATAGAGCCCAACACACAATCACTGTAATTAGGCATGTATAACAAAAGAAAATAGACCTCAAGTGTAAAAATACGCCTGTGTAGACAGCTGGATTGATTAAAATAGAAGCGCATCTGTTCTGTCAGACGTGTGTGAGAGCGACGACTGAAAAACGTGACTTCATTATTGTCTCACGACTGTATTTCAGTGACTAAATACATTTGACGAGTGGGCTGTTTTTCAGAAGTCTGAAGAGAAGATGACAAAATATATCTACTCTGAAGTTTAGTTTAATCTCTACTCTTACCCTGAGGCAGATCAAATTTACTTGCCAGATGCTAAAAAATAAAAAATAAATGTAAATGTTCAAGGCCAGTCACCTAAAATAATATAGACAGTACTATAAATATCACATTGGTAATGTGCTAGTACAGATAAAAGTGTGACATCCTAGATTTTCTTTTGCGCCATGATTTATGAAGATGAATTTTCTTCAGTTACAGCAGATACACAACCACTGATTACAGCCATAATGTTGTGTGTGTGCCCAACACTTGTCCACACACATAAAGACCACTGATGACAAATGAACCATATTCAAGCACCTGTGCACACGTACACATCCAAGTTGTTCTTCTCCCAAAGTACATTTTGACCTACAATTATCTTCTGCCCTACTTCAGTCCGTCCCTGGTGATTCAGCCAAAATAATCGCAGTGCATCTGAAGCAGGTGTTTCTGACGCCCTTCACCATTTATCACCTCTGTCCTTCAAAGCGCTCCCCGGAAGTTTGATCTGCATATTAGCACAATGCTGTCATTCAAGATGTCCAAGAGAAGGTCAAGGTTGTGAATAGATCAAGCGGTTTTTTTTTTGTTTCCCCTCAATATGATGTTTATTCTTAACTTAAACTGGAATATATCATATCTTGCCATATCCACGGATGGATTAAACACATCTCAAGGTAAAACAACATATTTTATAACCCATTAGAAGATGACAATACTTCAGAATTACTTAACACCTTGCCAATCATATTGTGTAACACTAAACTGAAATGTTAGCTAAGAGGTGATTGAATGCTAATGCTAACTGTTGTCTAATGATATCTAATGGGCTATCAATATGTTGTTTTGAAAGCTTTGAAATTTGGCCAGATGTCCCTCAAACTTTTCATTATCCATTGTCTTTTCAGTTGCTGATCAAATGGGAAGCAGTGAACCACAACCTGAACCACAACAGTACAACATTATCCTTACGATTACGTGATTACGTGATTACGTGATTACGTGAGCGTGATGTTAGTGGGAAATGGCCACTATGTGAATATGGTGAATGGCGTTCATTCAATGCTCAGAGAAAACGTACATATTTCGTTATTCCATTGTAATGCCTTTCTTTTTCTGGCTCTTCCTCTCCGGCTGCTAGCCCACATGAATAACACAAAAAGCTGGGAAAAAATGAACATCGCATTTTCCCCAGAAAGTGAAAACAAATCACCTGCAGCAGCACAGCCCACAGCACATTATTTCAACCTCAGCTACTGCCAATGTTAAGTTCCCAACAACAAAACATCCCCTCCTGCTCCTCCGCTTTCCTTTTAATATTACATAAAAACACACAGTGCTTCCACTCTTTTCACCGTCTGTCCCATTTGTTTTTCTGTCCCACTCCGGGGTTGTGGCTCCTGTTATATATGGGCCGTGCTGCTGAGACATCGGTGGTGCTGCTGATGATGAGGTGTTGGTGCTCTCTCAGCAGCCTGCCATCCATTAGTGCTTTATGACCAGATATCTGCCTCAGCAGTCCCAGTGCACGCTCAAGTGTTTGCCTTTTCATTTTCCTCTCCCCACCTCTCTCTAACCCGAGTCCCCGGGGGAGACACTGGCATGAGCCCTGATGATATATTGCGGCAATTAAGTGTTATAATCACCCCCCGACTGGAGACAGATGTTAATGAGGTGGAGCAACAAAGTGCGCACCCAAGTGGCGGGGAGGGGAAGTGCTTAATTGATGCCAGGGATCACTATATAATACGGGTTTAGACCACGAAACGCAGAACCTAACGATCCCTATGGAGTGTGTAGAAGAAAAGAGTGACACAGAAAAGCAACAAAATAGAAAACCCAGAGTGAACAGGATTTCTCAACTGAAAAATTTAGCATGAGAAAATGTGAAGCAGACCAGATAAATAATCTGGATCCCAGCATTATTAGTCTTTGTATTGTCAGAGCTACCGGAGTAATTAGTGGACCTAATCGATCAACAATAAGACGAAACAAAGAGGCAGCATTATGTCTGAGGCTGATAACAAAACTTATTAAATCTTCTAATAGGGACACAAAAGGATTTCCTTTTTAAAATATCAGGATTACTTTATAGGATTGAGTTGAAGGGTAAGTTTTTCAACATTTTTAAGTATCAAAGGTCTAGCATATTGTGCACAGAATGTATGCCTTGTGTTGGAACCCTTTTGTGTGAAATACAGCCACACTTTAGACTCTTTAGTTTGGCATTTTAACCAAGGTACCTTGCTGCCAGAGCCATGTTGAGAGAGTGTTCTGATAATGTTAACTAGGCTCAAGCATGTGACGCCCAAATGAGGCACCGTAAGCACTGTGATTCAGTCCGGTATGTACTGGTCGTATAGGAACCGCTGCCATATCCCATAACCCATACAAGCTGCTGAGGGGCATTAGCTCTGAAATTAGTGACAGCTTTGGCCCAGACCTACTTAAGGTGGACCAGGCCACAAAAAAGGGGACACAGCTGTTGCATATCTGTTGCAGACGCCGCTTCTGTGAAAGCATATCATGAGGCTAGGTACAACACAAATAGTTGACACAAAATAGTTGACCAAAAAACAAAGCACCTTTTAGCTGCAGTTATATTGAAGTCCTTCACATAAGTTTAATAAATGCACCTCGGGGTATTTGATCCATATACATCCCCAACATGACATTTAAAAACAGAGTGTTGTTCTTACAGTTCAGTGAAGGCCCGCAGCACCGCGAACAGTGACGACAGCATCTTCAGTCTGATTCTCCTACGATCCTAAGTTGTTCTTTACCTGAAATACACAGAGAGAGAAAAAGTGAGAGCTGAATGGATAAAAACATTCATACGCACACACTCATACATACACACTATATCAGTGTCAGGAGGGAGGAACAGATGGCTGCCTTTCTTTGAGGCCGTCTCTGTCCAGCAGTTTTCCTCCGCATCATCTGGCAGGTGGATGTAAGCAATTTACAGCACAGCAGTATGTCTTCACCTCTCCCACACACACACAAACGTATATAAGTGAGCAAGTACATTCAGGCACATACAAGGAAGTAAGGCATGAACAGACGCACCCAGCTATTTAAAGGGAATGCACAGATATAACATATCTTACTGTAGGTGAGAACAGCAGATCTGCTGTGCTGTGTTTGATACCAGTTCAGATTACAGAAGCAAACTGATTTGCATTTTCAAGTTCACACTATGATTCACACAGGCAAGAAGGGTTAAAACTCGGATAATGAATTTTTTCCGTTTCACAGGTGCAAGAGGCAGCTTCGAAAATGAAGTCAGCATACAACAGAAAAGACTGTTTCTTATTATTACATAATTACTAAATTTATGGATTTGTAGCTTCTTGCTGTTTGGAAACTGGCTAAAATGTGCTGTATATTAAATATATCCATCTAAAACATTTGGCCCCTTTACACTGACTGATGTGAGACATTGAGTTTTGTTGCACTGGCGTAATTTTCAAATTAAAACATTCATTCTAGATATTAGATATGTGCTTTTTCGCAGTCACTCTCAATAAGGCTTCACATTAGAGTTAATATAAAATGGGAGAATCAAATATTCCCGTTTATCAGCCTCATACAACACACGCTGCGTCTGAGATCACATACTACGCACTAAAACCCAGAATGTGAACAATTGTTCAACACATTTGTGTAAATAAACAGTACTATATATTTATCTCTTCAGACACACTGCTCAGGGTGAATCACTTCACTTCTTGACAGCTGGTTGTACCTGTAACCATGGTATACCCAATGCAAACAATGAACTGATTCAAAAACTATATTACGCCTGGCGAAGTAAAACCTTACTGACATTTAAAGTGAAGCGTTAATGACAGTACACAAGAGCTGCCTTGATCCGGTGTTTGCAAACTGTAATATTTCCCCAGAAGCATGCACCTCGCATACTATTGGCATACTTTTCATCCATCTAGATAGTTTTGGAGATATCGACTGTAGAGATGTAATATAATGGAACCAGATGGCACTTGGCTTGCAGTGCTCAAGACACCAAAGGAAAAAAAAAATAAAGGAAAATCTCAACAGCAGTGTCTCTTCCCAGAAATCATGACTCAATTACTCAAGATAATTGAAAGACCCTGGTGTGAACAGGGAACTATTTTTTTTTTCTATCTAACTACACCCGCCAACCCTACCATCATGCATAACTCATCTACTCATGAACGTGAGGTCGCAGCTCAACCGAGCAGGACGCCATTAATGTTTAGGTCCCACACTGTCATGAGCACAAGCCTCTTGTCCATAGACGATCCCATCCTAGGTCCTGCATGAAGTTGCTCACAACAAGGTCTGTGAATTTTCTCGAGTAACTCGGTCATGATTTCTGTAAAGAGACACTGCTGCTGAGTTTCAAATGTACTTTTATGACATTATGAGCGCAACCTAGTTCCATTATATTGAACAGAAGGCAGACGTCTCTGTGGGCGATATCTCCAAAAACTCGGGAAGTCGCACCAAAAAAAGTCTAAATGGATGCATGTAACAGGTAACTGTCCCCTTAAACACCACAAATGCTTGCAGTCTATGTTTTAGAACCCCAGCGAATTGTAGACAAACACGTACAGTAACTTCTCTGCTACAGTTTATGAGTGTAGTTCCAGATTATATAGTCATGCAGCAGCACGGTTGTCACAGTGCTGTGATGAGGTCATGGCAAATTGTAATGAGGTTGCCGCACACATTAATGAAGTTATTGGGTATTTTAATGAGGTCAGAGCACACAGTGATGAAGTCATTAAACTAGTGTTGATGATGCTTAAGTTAATCTCACACAGACACACACACACACACACACACACACATTAATTGCCTCCTGTAACACAATAAGGCCACATCCTGTTGATGATTGCTGAAGATGGATGCAAACTTGATTAATTCTCATTAATGCATTTTATGCAACAGCAAAGAGCATTAGAATAACACAAGCCAAGATCTGAACTGAGTCGGTTTGGAAACTCAGCAGGTGGGAATATCTGTTTGGTTATTTACATTAAGTGCAACGGAAGGAGAGTTTGAGACATCAGCTCGCACTATACTGCTATTTACTGTAACCTCTTAATATAAGAATGTTTTCGCTTCCTGTTTTGGAGACTGGTGCACTAGACGGGAATTTGATAACAAAACGTGGATTGACAGAGCACAAACCTGAACTCACAATAAAATGAGAAATAACCTGCATTATTAAATCATTTAACACCTGCTGTCTCACGAGATATTCACATGCACAGTTCTCTAGAGTCTGCTGATCAGGCAATCCAGATCAACACCAACATGAACACAACCTAACAGCGTTCCATGATGTAATCCAGGTTGAACGTGACTTGTGTTTAGAGTGTCTCGACGGCTTGAGTTTTGTCGTAGCTTTTACTGCCACCGGATTGTGTTAAGGTAGCGTTAAACTGTTTGTTAGGTTGTAAATATGCACCAATAAGCAGTGATATCAACTGAAATAATGAGGTTGCTGTCAGGGGGGTGAAATGAACATTTTGTTCACTGACCAAATGTCTAGTGATCTTCAAAGTTTACAAGCCACTAAACAGATTACCATTCCCTTTTTGGCTGGTGAGTGAAGCATATCTACCAGTCTCTTGCATATTTTGCTAATTTTGTGCTCTGGTTGCTGTGTCGAAATCTAGTTTTAGGGCCATTATTTCAATCTTGAGCTTACATGCTGCATATCACTGAATCAATTTGTCTTCATATTAACACACAGCGATTCAGGTAATATTCCTGCACAGAAAAACTGTACACAATGTACAAATAATTGTAAGAACTGGTGATTAATAGGGGCCCTGGGGCCCTCTGACAGTTAAACCCAAAGACGAAGATGCTTTGAAGCTTTGAACACAAAGAGCTACTATTGAAAACGCAGCATTCCACGCTTTAACATCACCATCAGCAACAAACGTCTTGTATTCCAGAGAATATGCCTTATTCCCACTCAACCCCCGCTGGATGATGGTGTTGCAATGCAGCTACACGCTCTCTGTGACAAACATCTCAGCCTTATCAGACGGGACAATCAACACGCAGACAGATAGGCCCTGAGTGGCCCCTTCAGACAGTCTCTTCAAGCTGATCTACAGCACTGACAAAAAACCATTTGATTGGTATATCCATGTGCAGCTAGGGAGGAAATAAGAATTGATTTGTGTTGCTTTATTGATCCCTGCAGGATTTTTTTTGTAGTGACTTACTCAAGAACACTTCAAAACATTGTGCCCCCTGGTGAATTTCTTGAATCCCTGCGTGTAGTGTTAAGTGCTTCTTTAAATAGACCTGTCTTGTCTTAAGGTTAAACCTGCAATATCTGCTTTTTGATATATCATCAGCTTTAAATTATAACGGCAAACTTGTTAGCGAACAGTTGCTTATCTATACATCCAAGATCACTGCTGACAGCCCTGCACACTCTACACTCCCTCACGCTGTGAATTGAGGGTTTAGTTTGACTACACCAGATTGTTGGAAAAAAAAAAAAAAA
>JAJHUR010092553.1:3975-16796 GCA_027495735.1 Lutjanus campechanus
TTACGTCTACTACATGGTGTTAAGTGTTCTTACATCTTTTTCATTTTTCATTCCTTGACTTTGTTCCATCTTCTATATTGCCTTTCGACTTTTGACATGTTGCAAAAACGACATAAAAGATGTAACAAGACTAAAAACGACATAACAAGACAAAAAAGTTGCATCCTTTTCATCTTGTGTCATTTTCCTCTCGTGTGTGACATTCACTGATGGACAGGCAAAGAATCGGGAATCAATAATTCCCTTTAAATGCATTAAAACTAAAGTAACAACCCTGTTTTGAAATTGTAAGGAGTAAGAAAGTACAGATATTTGTTTTAAAAATGTAGGGAGTGAAAATAAAACTCATGTAAAAAATTATACTCCAGTAAAAATAAATACTCATGTACCTGAAAAATCTACTTAAGCACAGTAACTGAGTATTCAAGTACTAAGTACTTTGTTATTTCCCACCCCTGCCTAATGTGAATGTATGCATGTGTGTGACTGTATATTTATTAGTCTGTACAATATTTCATATTTCATGCCAGTTAAGTTTATTGACGGATATAAATGATATAACCCAATGAGAAAAATGTTTAAGTGTCTAATCAGGAACAACAGAAACCAATTATATAGTGACTCCTCCATAAGCAAACCAGTATATGCAGCAATAACAACGGAAGCAAATGAAATATACTCATATACCCCCGATACAGATAATTAAATGACAGGGAGTGTGTGTGTGTGTGTGTGTGTGTGTGTGTGTGTGTGTGTGTGTTTGTGCGTTTAATTTAGCACACACTCACAGTAGAGAACACATGACCAAGTCAGTGGCGCTGAATGCAAAAGAGCGCTTTCCCACGTGTGTGTGTGTGTGTGTGTGTGTGTGTGTGTGTGTGTGTGTGTGTGCACTTAATCAGAATGTGTTTGAAAAACAAGTAGAGACGCACACAGAATGAGTCTCTTGTGTATTTCTGTGCATTCTGTTTCTAAGTAAAAAAGCTTTAAGCAGGAGTTCAAATATGTAAAAAAAAACAGAAGAAGAAGAACATACAGAAAACAAACACACAGCTGGTTGTCTATGTGATCTTTTTATTCACTTTGCAGCGTCTTGTGAAGACCTGAGATGAACCAAAGATCCTGCTATCCATTACCTGACTTTTGGCATGTACGCCGGTTGAGGGGACACATTTATGAAAAACTGAAAAATGCTGATAGTAAAGTATGATATGGTATTTCTACATCACTGGAGCGGTAAACAGTTTCTCATGAGACATCATCAGTCAGCATTTTAAATCAGTCTTCGTCTCCACCGTTGAAGTTTCTTCACTTGGAAATCTTTACTTTCTCTTTTGGCTGACAAGTAGACACAGCAAAAAAAAGAAAAGAAAACTGGGAAACTACTGAAATGTCAGTGCTGATTTGGAACACACTTCAGATGTGTTTGGCAGCATAATGAAATGCACTATAGTTAGCCTGAAGAGGTAAAATACAGCAATAAGTAAGCACGCAAATAAAGAATCCCTTTGTTTTAGCAAAGAGATGTGGAGCTGCAATGAATTTCATGACAGTCAACTATTTTCTCAAGCAAAAATGCAAAAGGTTGTCTTGTTCCTGCTCTTCTGATGTCACGATTTGCTGCTTTTCTTTGTTTGAAATCACCGTAAACAGAATATCTTCGGGGCTTTAGGATCTGATGCACAGTTTTTGTTTATTTGTAAATAAAATGCATTAATCAATAATGTTATTTGTCGCTCTCAACTAATGACGTTCCCGTCGAGTCCTATTTCTCCTGCACTTTGACGATCCAGTTCTTTTACAACCATATATTCTTCACGATGCCCATTAAGAGTAAAATATTGATGCTTCCTCCCAGAGGCGGAGCTATCATGTATGCAGGAAATGCAGATGCATTTGGGCCCGCGACCAAGTGGGGCCCATGCGCAGGAGTTTCTATTAAAGCACTATGTAACTGCTGACTGAAAGCAGCTTCCAAAAATAGAACGTTTCAGAAAGACAAGCTGCACAAAGTGTTCCCATGGATATATTACAGAGTACCTATGATGTACGCAGAACTTATTTATTATTTTATTTGACAAATAATCAACCGACATACTTGTGTTTTTTGTTTATTTGCTAATGCCAACATGTTGTGCTGTCACCTGTTAGTTTACAGGTGTGCCGTGACATGATGACATGTACATGATTTTCATCTATGTAACGGTGCGCTGTCACCAGTTAGTTTTTATATGTGAGAAGTTGCTCTGACAGGAATGATACTTTAATAAATTTATTACGGAAATTACACAATTAATTCTGGAAACCAATCATAGAAGATCCACAGCATCAGTTGTCCCTCTCGAATGGGTGGAAAAAACCCTGTCCTCTGCTGCTTAATCTGCTTCTTTGAGTCTGAGCCAAGTTCAAAGGGGAACTTGGGTTCTGTGTTTTGAGTATATGGTTAATTGTGTTTTTGTATGTGTGTAGACAAGTGGCTGATAACACACATGTATCCAGAACACATATGTACCCCATAATTAGATTAATGTCTCCTGTTGGAGGATGGTGGCACCCGGGTGCGTACAGTTAGAGGCTTCCATAGATGTGACTGCCAATAGGTTAAGCAGAGTTACATAAATATGTTGTAATTACCAAGTCATATATTTGAAATTTGTCAGGAATTACCCACAAACTATCCACAAATTTCATGGTCAAGTGTTTAATAATAGCAAGTACCATTTTCATGTAGTTAGTGGAAATTACAAAGCAACATATATAAAAAAAAAAATTCTGAATTTACCTGCAAACTACCCCGAATTTCATGCATGTGATTATTTGAAAGTGTCATATGTCTGCTATGGTAATTACCATTTGCCTAGTTAGAAATAGTGGAATATAATTAGTAGATAATGTTGGGGTAATTTTCAATAAATTGGGATAATTTCTAAGAAATTTCAGTTATGGTACTTGCTAATGATCACATATTTACTATGGAATTTGGGATAAAGTTGCGGTTAATTTCAAAGAAAGTTCAAGTACGTGAAATGGTACCACCTACTTGCATGAAAACGATACTTGTGAATTATCACATACTTACCATAAAATCTGGGGGTAATTTGCAGAAAAATTCAGAGAAATTTTGAATATGTTGCTTTGTATTTACCACCAACTACATGAAAATGATACTTGCTAATTATCACATAATAAACCATGAACTTTGTGGGTAATTTGTGGGTAATTGCTAAGAAATAGGTAACGACAACCTATTTACCATGAAATAATTGAACCTGGAAATTTAACGTCAACATTTTTATTGATGGTTGATGAGACACTGTACTTTGATATATATATATATTTTTTGTTTCAAGCTACATTTCCAGAGGCTTTAATGTAATATGATGCAAGGTCAACCGGATTGTTGGGAATGCATTAAACTTAAAATGGGTCATTTTTAGTCAGTTCACACACATTTTAACAGTATTACATCTGATATATAGTTACATTTACAGATGACTCAGATGGCGAGGTGATCGTTCGCAGCCACATTTCCATTAAAAGAAGGCGCTTGAATTCTGATTACTGTAATTAGAGAAGTGAAAATGAAATTCAAGTGAATTTAATTACAGACTTGTCTTAAATTAATGATCGGTGCCAAAGTTTTGGAGAGCTATGTTTTGATGTAATTTGCTTTTGCGTGTCGAGATGCTACGACGTGAGAAAAGCTGTCGCGTCTCCCTTTGACCATCTAAGCCGCGTTATCTCTGCCATCTTTTTGCTGCAGTCGGAAAAGACACTGAAGATCAACAGTGAGGCCTGTTAGTTCTGACTCTTTGGTTATGAGCCATCTATGAGCCAATTTTTGGATAAATTTATATTTCCAAGGTGAGTTGACTGTGCCTTATATATTTCTTCAGTAATACAGCTTCCAAGTCATTTATAGTGCTCCTTGTAGGTGCCAGAATGTCTTCTAATAGGCGATCTGTGTGATCACAGTGTCTTAAACCCACCATCCCCACATGAAAGACATCCTACCAGCGATGTTGCCATTTCGAAGCATCTACGCATTTCTAAAAAGGTTTTTGAGGAGGCAGTGAGCAGGGTTAAGGGTGAGCTGTAAGGGATAAGATAATGGGATAGACATGCCTGTTCTGTTTGATAACCGTTTTTAAGCTCTTTTTTTTTTCTTTACCCATGATTCACAGAATCATTGTGCTTCTTGTGAGTGTGTGTTAGTGTGTGTATATGAGAGAGAGAGAGAGAGTGTGAGTGTGTGTGTGTGTGTGTGTTTCTTCCTAGTTTCTTTGCCACGTGTCTGTCCACCTTCGGATCTTGCAACTGTTCCAGATGGAGTTATGAGACACAAACAAACGACTCACTGAAGCTGCAGGTCAAAAACAGACTTTTTCCAGCAGAGAACCGTCAAGACAAACTGAACAAAATGTTATGGTTTAAAAGTTGGTACAGTTCTATCAGAGAGAGAAGAACATCTTAAAGGGATAGTCCAGATTACTTGAAGTGGGGTTGTCTGAGGTACTTATGAATAAAACAATATCAGTGTCAAAGTATAATGTCGTTTTAAGCTGACTTAAAGGGATAGTTCACCCAAAAATGAAAATTCAGTCATTATCTACTTGCCCTCGTGCCAATTGAAGATCAGATTTAGATTTTGTCCACAAAAAAACTACTGCTCTGGATTCTTTACCAACCCAAAATGTCAATATTTGACATCCTGGCATCTTTCTGGTGCATTCACAAATAGCTTGGACAAATCCTATGTATTCTACCTTTAAGGGTACACTAAATTTGGGAAATTTTCACTGTCTTACCTTGCTGTTACAGTCTTTTAGCTGCCGCTCTATAATCCAAATACTGCTCTATCAAAGTCAACCAAACTCCATAGGCAACATCAGCAATTTTACAACAACATGAGAGATGCGGGTCTACCTAAATATAGACTAAACCTAAAGTGATAGACATTTTTTTCTTTGGTGGACCTTTCTTAAAGCAGCTAAAAGACCTTTTATCACTGACTGTGTCCACAGCAGTTCATTGCTTAGCTTCCGTGCTGGTGCTCCTCTCTGCTTCTCCTAACAGCGGGTGTGCCGACCAGCATCTCGTGTAGGGAATGCACTGACTATCAACAAGAACCTCATATAACCCTTTAATGATCAGTCTCTCAGCGGTACACATCATTAAGTCAAACGTCATACAGCTGTGATGCACAGGCCACGACTGTCATGGTTAACACATAACACATACTGGAACAGGAGGAGACCATGAAGGTGAACTGAGAAACCAGCACGACAGTGTGGAGCATGAGAAGAATTTCATATTGGCAGCTTACAGTACAACAGAACACCATGTTGAGGTGTCAGACGTGATTACAGATTGGTTAGATCAGCTCACGGTCAGCTCATGCGGTGCACATGACTTGTGCCTGTCATAACCAACGCAGGCTCGATTTGTCGGGAAAAGTGGGTCAATGCAGCAGCGGAAGTGACTGAACAGAGAAAAGAAAAACAAAGGACGACCATAAAAATAGAACAAAAAACAGATATAGCTGAATCAGTAACCTGTGCATTGTATTTTTGGGGTGTGCAAACACTAAAGACATTTACTATGGAAAATATTGATGACTCAATTGACTCTCAAGGTGTTTATGACCCCACACGAAGTTAAATACCTGGAGCGCCCCATTAGTCAGTTAGAATTAAGGAAGCCTCTTGGATGAAAGGTGAAACATCTTCAAGAACCTTCAGCAAATTCCAGTTGCCTATGACCAATGCTAGCGAATATTATGACCTGGATGACCACAAATATTCACAGATATATAAAATCCTGAAAAATGCTAATAAACATGTAAAATAGGTGGAACTGTTCAAAATGTCACCATCAGGCGGTAGGGTTGGGTATCGTTAGGGTGTCTTTCTGATACCGGCGCCTTAATAGTGCCTGGTTGATGGCATGAAAAACCAGCTTTTTTCATTG
Organism: Lutjanus campechanus; assembly: GCA_027495735.1. Lineage (NCBI taxonomy): Eukaryota > Metazoa > Chordata > Actinopteri > Lutjaniformes > Lutjanidae > Lutjanus > Lutjanus campechanus. The sequence goes on from JAJHUR010092553.1 coordinate 9,946, forward strand.
CTAAGGCAAATTTTAACATGAAATTGAACAATGTAAGTAGTATAATTAGATATATGAATATAAATAAACAAAACATGCAACAAATTTACATAATAAATCAAACCTAACTCAAAACTAAATAACAGGACTAATAACAGCAAAATATATTTTGAGAGCAGTGTGTCATTATTTATGAGTTGAATGCATCATCAATAGGCTAAATCTACCCAAATATGAGAATTCTTACACTAAAATATGATTATTTTTTTAGTTCCATGAAAATAATTAGGCTAATTTAGAGAACACATTTCAGTGAGCTGAATATATTGTTTGAATGTCTGAATACGTGTTCAGGGTAACTGGTCTGCGACAGTAACACCAAGTGATGAGCAATTACAGTCTGAAAATGTTCCATTGACCAACGCTGAAAGTACAATTTGACTAAAATATCAAATTAACTTCTACATACCTGGATACTCTCTGACAGACTGACAAGCAATCGCTGCCTCTGTGTTGATGGTCTGGTGACATTCTCTCCTCCTCCGCCTCTTTACCGTTGCAGCTCCTAGTTCTCTTTCTCTCTCATGGTCTTTTATATGTTTCAGAACAAATTTGTCGTGAACAGCCTTCTGAAGAGCCGTGGCATGACGTGTGTGTTGTTTCAGTGCACACAGACACACACGGCAGGAGAGAAGCAAAGATCACAGGCACTACACAGCTGAACGTTGCTTTTTGCTGAAATACAAACTATACAATAAAGAAAAGAGAGACTGAAACTGACCCCCTGTTTGTTTGGTATCTCTCCTATTAATGGCAGAATCGATTGAAAAATCAGACATGGTATTGAAAACACTAATATTTTTCAGAACGACACGCCCACCCCTAGCAGAGGGTGAGGCTAATGCAGCTAATATTAGCCGTCGCAGCTACGGGTAAGCGCAAACAAGACCAAAAAAATATTCAATGCGATATATGTAGCAGTGGCAGACTCAAGTTGAGGGGCAGAGGTAAAAAAAAAAACCACACCAGCGCCATGAAAATGATTGTATTTAAGGTGAAAAAATTCCAGTTCCTGTTTTAGATTAAAATTGTTTAATTGTACAACAACTACTTCAACTCAGTAATAAAGAACACAAGGAACTATATAACTATTTAAAGGCACGCAAAGACCAAATAATGTTTAGTATATTGGGCAGCTTATATGGCATTACTTCACACTTTCTGGAAGGGCATCTTAAAGGACACTTTATCATGTTTTGTCCACTAGAAGGGCACCCTAGAGGGCACTTTATCACATTTCATCTACCACAGGGATGTCCAAGAGGGCAACCAGGTTGGGTGATCACCCCCAATGCCACCTCCAGCTACCCCTAACCAACCCCCACCTCCACCAGTGATATGTAAAAGGGTGTCCATGGCGTGAAAACGTTGAAGACCCCTGTTTTAGACCATTTTGCTTGGCACTGCAACTGTGTTTACAGTAGTTACTAGATAACAAAGAGCTACCTGCTGCCAGAGCCATGTACTGTAGAGTGAGCGTTGCCATCTGTGTGTCGCACAAATTTGCTGCAAAAGATCAGGTTACTATGAAGACGCATGGCAGCAGGTTCAGGTTTTAGTAACTTCACCCAAAAAATATGGACAAAAAAACAAATCTCACAAAAAGCAACATATCTTTCAAGCCTTAACTTAATGTACTCTCAGCCAGTGGTGTACTCCAGTTATCTGAGGGGCAAGAGCAAAAAATAAATAAATAAATAAAAGGGGCACCGGCTGTATGGGGTGGAACACCAATTCATGTTGAAACAGTTCCAGTACGTGGTTTAGATTTAGGTTGTTTACTTATGTGACTTGAAGTACAACAACTACTAAAGTATTTTCTACCATAGGGACCATCCCAACCACCCCCACCAATGTGATCTCAGCAGCTTCATACAAATAAGGAAGTGATTAGATTTTACACTGCAGTGTGGGTGCTTGAAAATCACCAAAAATGGAAGGAAAGATGCCTCTGATATGCTTGTATCCGGCACCATTGATAAAAAATAAAGCTAAGTGTATGTGGTGCCGTATTTTTTGGAGTGCATGAATGTCTCAACATGTAAAATAATTCTAGCGTACTATCCAACCCCTGCAGCAGCCTCCGAGCTGACTGATGCTGGCACCATTTGGTCTGTTGCTCGGATAAAAATAAATAAATATTTAAAAAAAACACAGTGAAATCCATTTGCAGTCACAACAAAATAAATAAATAACGTTGAAAATGTTGGCCCAAAGACAAAAAGTGGAGTAGGTCAATAAAATGCTGTGAAACAGTAAAGGTCAGAGACTGGAGCAGATACCTGTGGTGTACAGTGACACCTATTGTACACTGGGAGACTCATACTCATACGCACACATACGCATACACACACACACACACACACACACACACACACACAACCACTGCCTCCAGAAACAACACAACAAACACATGCAAACATACTGTAATGCTCACTCAGTGATGCAGCACTGCCAAAAACCCACACACTTAGAATGTTTAATGCCTGTGAACAACTTTCTAAACTTTCTTTTTATTCATAAATGGAATTTCAAATCACTGCCCTAATTTCTCTTCCCTCTTCTCTCCTTTTCTGGCTCACTCGCTCGCGTCTCTCCTCACACTTGCGGTTGAAATGGAGATTGTGTTTTCACGGCAATGCAGAGCAGACCTCCTTAAAATTGGCTCGCTTAATAATTCAGCATTTGAATAAAGCTGGAAATCCGAATGTCGCTGCATGTGATTGTGTGTATAAGTGAGAGTGAAAGACAGCAGGAAGGAAAGAGGGGGAGGAAAAGGCGTGGCGAGGGAAAGTAAAGTAGCCGGAGAGAGCGAGGGCTTGAGAATGAAAAGTAGAGAGGAAAGAAGAGCAGGAGAAAGAGATAAAGAGAATTTAGAGAGGGGTGTAATAGGGTTTGAAAAGCCTTTTACCATTAGCACTTACGGGCTACTAAGACTGTGTGCAAGCATGGAGATAGTAAAGAAAGCTTGAGTGTGTGCGCTTGTTTGTGTGTGTCTGCTGTAGACTGGATGTGCGGTGTTAAAGACATCTTCCTCATAACAATCCACCTCTCAGTTTCCTTCAGCAATCTCTCTGACTCATCCAATTCTCCTTTTTCTACATTTAATGCTTTGGACTAGTATACATTTAATATTTAAAAAAGGACACATTTGACATTTTGGGCAATGTGCTCGTCTGCTTTCTTGCTGAGAATTAGATGAGATGAGATTGACAGTTAGCTTAGCTTAGCTTAGCACAAAAACTGAAAGGCGCTCATCTGGCTCTGTTTGGAATAGGGTTGGGCTCATCGACCACTGAGATTGTAACATAATTTAAAAGTCCTCTGTATTCAAAGTAACGTGCCCCCTCATAGCTGCTTGCAAAGATCCTGTTGCTGCTGGTCATTACACTAATGTTATATCTCCATGTCCCATTTATTGTTTTCTTATTAAACCTGCCCAGTTAAGTGAGACATTCACTGACATTGGTGGGCTGTGGGACGTTTCTTTCAATTGCACCGTTGTCTATGTTTCAAGCTTCTGAGGTTGAACTCAAACTGCTCAAATGGCAGGGATGTTCCCAACACTTATTTTTTAGATGATTAATTTAATGATTCTTCTTCCGATTAGTCAATTAACCTAACTCTATCAAATAATCTAAAGATTATTTTATTATTCCATTAATATAACCATTCACTTACCAAAGATAAATATAAAAAATGTGTTAATATTAATATTTCAACATTTTATTCAGTCATAATCCTGAAAAATAAACACATAAAGCACATTAATAATCATCATATTTCATATTTTTAAGATTACCATGCAATTTAGTAGACTCCATTTGTCAGATGCCTGATCAGAAAAATATTTGGCCTCAAATTAAAAAGGATCACCGTGACACTAATTTAATCACCGTGTCAACCCGTTTCCCTGAACTGCACAATCAGTATATTGAGTTAAGTAGATCACTTAAAACTTAACCTGGTAATGACATGGATTTATTTCATTACTGGAGTTAAGCTAATCACTGGCAATGTGTTTTGCATCAGTGTGGGGTGAGGAAAATAACTGAAACAAACCTAGTGGTGGCAATTTTCTCGCTCATGAATGGCAGTTAAAGTAAACAGAAAGTGTAAAACAGCAGAATAACACCATTAGACGAATGGTGTAATGTGAACAGCAGCAGTACAGGCATTACATTTAACATGGGCGACGGAGAGGCATCCTAGAAAATCCATTTTAAGTGACTAACAGAAACACATTCCACGTGTTGATAATCCTGATATATCGCGCTTGGGTGCTGTACTTTCAGTGTTCATGCAGAGCAGTTGTATTGCTGTGATAACATTATGACCAGTTTCCAGAGCTTAAAGAGAACCATGCTCTTGTGTGTCTGTCCTAAATACTCCCACTTTTTAGATAATTGTGGGTGAGGTCTGGCAGCTGCAGCTTGTTCTCCGGCTGAATCCATGCTCTGACCAGGTGCAGCAGTTCATTGTGATGCGTCATCAAATGTAAATCGACATATCGACTGATATTTTCTTCAGCCCAGCCCCATGCTAGGGTTGATCTGCCGAGCGAGATCTGGGGCACAACAACGTCATTATCCACTGGCGATGTTCCATTGCGGATATCGTAATGCCAATTTGGTACACACTGCCCAAACCTTGTTTGAAGGTAACAAACTGTACCAAACAGCACCTCAAAAGATCACTAGTTCCAATTTGTGCTAAGCTAAGCTAACCGGCCACTTGCTTTAGCTTCATATTGTGTAGACAAGAGAACAGTATCAATCTTCAAATCTAACTCTTTGCAAAAAAGTGTATTTTCCAAAAATGTGTGTAAGATGAGATTTATTTTTGTGAAGATTTCTTTTGTAGATTACTTTATTGTTCTCAGGTTTATTATTGAATATGATAACTACTACATACAGTATACATATTGTATTTTTCTCATGAATTTAGATTAGAAACCACATGATAGTTAACATGCTGTATGCAATGTGAGTGATCATAGTATTTAATCTGGAAGTGGGTGTAATATTCATCTTTATGCAGATGATACCGTTTTATACTTTACTGTGAACTTGTATGTTAAGACTCTGCTGTTAAATCCCTCCACCACTGCCTCTCTGATTTACAAGTTCTCTCAATAACCATAAACTAGTTCTAAATGCAGACAAAGCTAAATTTACATTGTTCACCAGATCCAAAGTACAGTATATGATGACCTGATCATTTCTACCAAGAATGGTACAAATATTGAAAGAGTGATGGAATACAAGTATCTTGGTATTTGGATAGATGAGAAGTTAACTTTTAAACATCATGTGACCAAGATGGTGACTACTCTAAGGAAGAAAAAACATGTGCTCCTCTGTATTGTAGAAGGATGCTTATTGGGGCAACTTTGTTATCGGTACTGGATTATGGGGTCGTTTTATATAAGCATTCTTCAACTGCAACTCTGAAGCCCTTGGATTCTGTCTATCACTCTGCTCTAAGATTGATAACTGGTGAGTATTTTAGTGTTAAGGTTGGGTGTCCCTTTCTCCCTGTAAGGCATGAAACCCTTATTGGTCTTTTGTCTCTTTATATCATTTCAATGCTGTCTGTTAATGTGGGTCCTGATCAAACTTGGTCAGGTCATTGTATTATGCTGCAGTGCAACTAATTTCCCTGTCAATTGAATGCAAAATTTAATTCAGACTAGTCGACTAACAGTAAGAAAACACTCAGAAAGCAGTTAAAATTGAGCACAATTTATTAATTGATAGTATTAGTAATTCAGAGCCATTTGAAGCCGTTAATCACAGTTAATCACAATAACCAAATCATATTTGAAATGCCACTGAAATGCGTGCCACTTTGCACTGTGTAATACAAACATTATACATTAACTTTCAAAACATGTCAACTCACTAAACGCTTCACCTTTTCAGTAGAGGTGTGCCAATACATCGATTCTTAGATGCATCGCAATGCGACACGTGACGATCAATAACGATTAACAAATGTTCAAAAATCGATTATTTTCCATGATAGCGAAATCACAGAAACACAACCGCAGCACCTGGAAGTTGGCCGGAACGAAAAAAGCCGCCCGGACAGTTTTAAGGGACGGACTCATAACAGACTGTTAGCCAACACGGCGGCAGCTAACTCGCTGGCTACTGTCACTGAGCGTGAGGTGCAATGGATCGCGTTTGATCCGTGTTTCGTACGGATCGCACTCCACGGTTCGGCACTCATGTGATCCACGGACTACCTGTGAGCATCATAGTTTTACTGTCACTGTTACTTTTGTGTAAGTTATAATACCCGAAATCTCAATGCAGAGTTGCAGTGAAAAGACAGGACAGATGCTGCTCCGTGCAGCGCATCTCTGTGAGGAGCGACTGATTTAAAATCCGTCACATCGTCTTGAGTGAAATCCAGACCATGACTTTTTTCACTGATGTAACTATGCTGTCATCAAAGAAACAGATCATGACATTGTGATAATTATTGAAACTTTGGTGATATCAGCTGTATTAACTTCTACACAGCTCCTCTCTGCTCACCGGTGCAGCTCTGACTCACCCTGTCTGTGACACAGTGTGTCTGTGCTGATTGATTACCCGTCACTTCTAACCAATCAGATAGTGCTGTAGGCGGGACATTGAGCCAGACTACAGAGCGTAGTTGTGTATTATACTGTGCAGTGTATAATGATCTAATGTATGTATATAGAACAGTACTGTATAAGTTTGAAGTTTTTAAAAGAAGTCTTATTTCTAAAGGCACTTTATGTATTACACTTTATGTAATAAGAGCAGCTTTTTGTTGTG
>JAJHUR010092555.1:0-11914 GCA_027495735.1 Lutjanus campechanus
CAACTCTGATACCTCCGACTTAAGCTCACTATTTTAGATTTGTTCACACTCTGACAACGTATGAAAATGTTGTAGCTTAGTATTAGTACAAGATGACATTTCTGTTTTCAGGATTTTCATGTGAACGCAGAGAGAACAGTCTTACACAAGAGATCACGCTGCTCAAATTTAACATTTCTGTACAGAACTTGTTGCAACTGTGCCGAAGAATTAGCGTCTTAAAAGGGCAACACACGCCATTGGCTTATCATGTGTGTCAAAACACCCAGGCACATTTCCATGTCTGCACTGTACATAGTCTCTGTCCTATTTTTAAGCATCGACTTTGTTACAGTCTCTCGCTTGAAGACACATCCCTGTACAATGACTGCTTCTGCTGTGTACAGCATGTGTTGCATGTGTGTCAGATGTGTGTGCAACATGGCCAACGTGTATGTTGTCTTTAAGAGTTTTCTCTTTGCTGTTTGCCTAAAGAAGAGGAAAAAACTAAGACTACAAAGACACACAAAAGTAAAGAGATGTAAAACTACAGAGATACAAAACAACAACCAAGAGACACACAATGATTACAGAAAAATGACCACAACTGCAAAGAAATACAAAACAACTTCAAAGAAACACAAAACAACTACCAAGAAACAGAAAATGGCAAAGAAATGGAAAACAACTACAAAGATAGAAAAGAAGCATCAATAACGCACACTAATAGGTAAACAAGTCATATAAAGAAGAGGAAATAAAAATATTAACATATAAACAACAGGAAAGGAACAATATATATGCAAAAGAAACAAGACCAGACACAACCGTTGAATTTAAAACAATTTCACATCTGAAATATTGATATTGCGCAGTTGAAATTATCACACTTGAGTAAGATAGTCTTTACTAATCCTTGCACCATCATTAATCAGCTTTAAAGCTTAAAAAGTTAGACAAATCTCTCAAAATTAGAGTGGATGTAAATTGAAACTACTTTTCTTTTTTATCAACAGACCAACATATCTCGACTCCAGGTCCACTTACATGCTTGTTCTGGAACTTTTGACCCTGTTACACAGTCTCAGATGTGTGATGATGTTCCGAGCACTTCCAGGACTTCATGTTCACGTCAGTGTAACAGTTGAGTTTGACAGTTCATTCTTGACCTCGGAAACTTTATGTCAGCCGCTGTTTCCAAGTTCAAGAGCGACGACGGCCGCGTGACAGAGTCGAAACATCCAATCCAGCTTGTTTTGACAGTTGCATTTTCATCATTTACACCTCAACCGACAGTTCAGCTCACATTAACACTTTGATTTCATCTGATAATTCAGCTTCTCTCATTTCTTAATTAAATTAAAGCAAGAACTCCTTTCAGCACTTCCAATCAAACTGCCACTTCCACTACTTAAGATGCCTCTTTACGGCTTTCTTTCAATGCTTCAGCTTCATCTTCTTAAATATTTTCCTGTGTATCTTCAGCTGTTACTGCCATACACTGACATTTTAAAGCTCCATATGCAGTATTAAGACAGCAGTTTCAAATGATTCAGCTGCTCATTTTCTACAGAAAATAACCTTTCTTCTAAAATGCATATATACTCTAATAAAAATTAACATTTATTTTAGCTAAATAGTCCGCTGAGATCTGGCCAGATCAGATAAAAGCACATACAAAAGCAAATGTGCAAGAATAAAAAGCACAAATCGAATGTAACATTGGGGGCTAAAAACAAAAAGAACAAGTCAAACTAACACATAGTGTCATACTGTATTAAATAAAACATCATGAATAAGGTTAAAAACACAGAGCGATAAAAAAAAAATTGTTTTAACAAAATAGTCTATTGAGATGTGCTCAGATCAGAATTAATCCAGTAACACAGTTTGCAAAAAAAAAAGAAAAGAAAAACACCATCAAATGTAACACTGAGGGATAAAAACAAAAAGAAGAAGTAGTCAAACTAACACATAGTGTCAGTTATGAGTGGAAACACCGGCACTGACAGAATATTGAATAAAACATGGCGGATAAGGTTAAAAACACAGAGTTTAGGTGTGTGTAATCTTGCAAAAAGACAAGTGATGATTATGCAAACAGTGTAGTGGGCAGCATTGATTTGGTTGTTTACATATTAGATCTGACCAGCAGACAGAACAGAGACTAATTGGAGCGGGGCCAGGTGTTACTCAGCTGTTAGTGACGGGAATATCACAGGACTGACAGCCTGCCAAACATTTTAAACAGCTGCATGTCAGAAAACTTCATTTCTAAGGTTGCTGACTGTTGTTTTCTAGTGTTTTGAAACTCTCTTGACATGTAAGTTTTGCCTGCTTACTCGTGCTGGGCTTTGGTCCAATTCTGTCTCCTTGTACTCATAATACCTTTTTGTTTCGAGGCCCCCGTCCTCACACAATCTCTACTACAGTTCACTCAAAAAAAGAGCAAAGACTCACATTTTTAGTAGTGGTGGCAGAGAGAAAATCGATTCTCTTAAGTACTATGATTCTTTCTTTTTCAATTTTTGGATCGCTGAAGTGATTTTTTTTTTTTTTTTTAGATGCTGACACATAATGACAATTCCCCAAAACTGGTGTTGCAGTATTTTATGCTCAACAAAAAATGCCATGTGTGCTCAGACTTTGGGCACATATTTCCTCTGATCTGTGAAACTGCTGACTTCACTTTGCTGACTGAAAAGTCTGGAATCCGCTTGAGGTTTCTGCCTCTGAAAAGGAAGTTTTTCCTCGCCACAGTCGCCTTAGTGCTTGCTCCTGGTGTGAACAATATGGTTATTAAAGTGTAAAATCTAGACCTGCTCTATTTGAAAAGTGCACCAAGATAACTTTATGATTTGGCGCTATACAAATGAAATTGAATTCAATCTCTTGCTCTGGCCTTAATACTTCAGCTGCAGCAAACTCAAAAGGTCAAAACTCACATTTGTGCTGTGCAGTTTTCAGGCGTTGTATTCATTTTGGCTAAAAGTTTGACTTGTTATTCTTGTGGCACTAACTTAATGTTACAGTTTACTTTAAAAAGTTACTGCTTTTATTTGCAGTATTGCAGTGATGCTGCTGAAAGACTGGCTCACATCTGATATTCACCGTTTTTGGAAATATGACTCATGACATTGAGTCTCTAGAAATGTATGATTCAACTTTTTTGGCATGGTCTACTGTTTAAAAAAACAAAGGAAAGTTACAATAAATGGTTTCATCAAATTGCAATGCTTTCGATTCGTAATGCATATCAACAATTGTGAATAGTATCAAATCAGGAGGTAAACGTTTTGTCCCAGCCCTAATTTTTAGACATATTGGGCCTGTCCACATGATCCATTTTTCAAGATCACAGCACAGAATGAAAGACAGAAAGAGAGAAATGAGCAGAGACAGCGCGAGCGCCTGCTGTGTCCATTGGTTAAATGCTCACTTGCTGAATCTTATTTGACGGTTTTGATTGTTTCTAACCTGCTTCTCTTCACTTCATTTTTTCCATTTTATCTCATCACAAGTTTCTGAAGTTTCTCTACTTTCCATTGATTCATTTCTCCTTCGTCCACTCCTCTTTGATGGAGTATTGATTAGCATCGCAGCGTAGTTACTGCAAGTATACAGTATGTACAGGAGGAGAGAGACGCACGGATTTAGAAGGAGTAGGGAGAAGGTGAGATGGATGGAGTGGTGCACGGCACCGACAGCGGGAGGCCGGTGATGAGGAAGAGGGTGAGTCAGGGAGGCGATGGAGGTAGAAAAGAAAGGACGAGAGACAAAAAGACGTGGAGAAAGAGAGGGATCAAAGCCTTCTCCCTTGTCAGTATGCACAGTGTGTGTCCTCTACACCCCACCTCGCTTGCCGGAGAGATGGAAAGATGAAGCGAGGGAGAAGCAACGAGCAGCTAACATTGCTTCACAGACAAAGATTTCCTCCCTCCTTCCCTCCCCCTCCTCCCCTCCATGCCTCTCACTCCGCAGTTTTCCTTCAGTGATGCTGAAGGATGATTGAGAGCTCTCCCACCGACAGCATTTTTAAACAGACGCATCAATAAATAAACGCCTTGATGTAGTGCAGTGTGTGTGTACTGCATGTATGTGTGTGTGTGTCCATCCACGTGCCGGAGTAACTTGCATGCAGGGTGTGTGTGTGTGTATGTATGTTCTCCACACCCAGGCGATCTGGCACTCCATCCCCTCCTCCCAGGGGCAAACTCTTTGAACGCCTTTGTCTTTCTTTCTGCTCCCGTTTCTTTCTCTTTGCTCTCCCAAGCTTTTTTTCCCGCCATCACTCGTCCCTCTCCAACATCTTCCCATTTTTCTCTTTGGTCTCATTTCCCTTCTCTTCTGTTTCTCTCTCCTGCATCTTGCTTTTTTTTTTTTCCTCCCCCTTCTCTTTCCCTCCTCCCTCCCTCCCTCCCTCCCTCCCCTTTGCGCGCTCTGCTGACGCACTCAATCTCTTTGGCACACCACTGCTCACTTTGAGAATGCTCAAACACAGTTCTCTCAGATGGCTTCAGTGAGTGTGTGTGTTTGTGAGAGAGTGACTGAAACATTTGTGAAGCCACAAATTTGTTCAAAAGCTGCAGCTAATAATTGTCATTATTGATCAATCTATATATTACTCTTTAAAGCTGCTATAATTAGCATTTTAAATATTTAAGAATAAGTCACTTGACAACACGCTCATAATGACAAACCCGCAGAGAATCATCAGCTGAATCTGCACTTCCCCTCATCTCTTCAGAGCACCTCAGCGTCTCTCAGCTCATCGAGGCTCGTACAAGAATCGCTTGTGCGCACAGATTTGATCCTAAATTGTGCGTCGGGAACTTTTGTGGCATTCATCAGTACTTTCGTACTTCCTGTTTGCTCTTTGCTAAGATCAAAATTTAAGAGCGCCCTCGACCACACGCAAGCCAGTTTGCAAAAAGTCAACATGTGTTTTGTGTTGTGAAATGTTTAGAAGTAAAAGTAATTTGTTAGTTTTGTGTTTTGTTGTTTGATCTTACCTTGTTGAATATGATTTACTGCTAAAAATGTGTAGGTGTTACAAGTTGTAGCTCCAGTCTACACCTTTTTCACACTGCAGAAGTGTCCAATTTATGTAGGGACATCCCAAAGGTTGCAATTTATTACTTTATTGTGATGTATTTGACTGCTTTATTAGGCTATGTATTTATTAATATGAATATGTAGATTTATACATAATTAAATTCTATTTGCAGACCAAAATAAAGGATAAATTCTATAAAATTTTAAATTCTAATTTAGGCCTGCTTTATGAAAACACAGAAGAAAAATGTGACACAAGTTTTCATTAATTTAATGTTTTTAAATATTTACAGCCTCAACTTAGATCAGAGACAAAACGATCTAATCCACCTCATCTGCGAGTATTCACCGTTAGATGTTTGGTCGTAGGTCGTAGTCCACTGTTTGACTGGTATAAAAGATGGATTTACTCCCAAACCAACACGTACATAGACAGCTGCAGACACCGCCATGTGCTTCCCAAAAGATTTGTCCAGTTAACATACCGCTGCTCAGCAAACCACATAAATCCACTGTATTCATGAGTGCATCAAAGCTTCATCTCAAAGTTCGTTTCCTTGTGTCTTACTCTTGTTATTATCGTTGTTTGTTGTGTGTTGTTGTTGTTCTTATTGCTACTGCGGCACAACCAATTGCCCCATGGGGACAAATAAACGTCTTGAAACTTGAAACTTGAAACTCGAAGTCCGTTAAATTAACGTCCAAATCAAATGTGATGCACAGAATCTCTGCTGGCGCCTGACCTGGCTGCACCTGCTGTACCCCAACAGAGAAAGTTATTGATGTTTTTGCTGTCCTTCGGTAGTATTTCCTTTTCTTTTTAATCTCTTTTCTTCTGTTTTCTGAGTTTTACGTTACCTGTTAGATGTCTGTGGCTGGTTGCTTGGTAGTTTGCACATGCTAGTTAATCCTGGTGACCTTATAAAAGATTCATTGGGGCGTTTCTGTATGCTAATTGAAAATTTCCTGACACGCATGTCCAATAAGATCGATTAACCTGCTCACCTGGTTAAGAGTAGACTCGGCTGTCAGTGCAGTTTTCATGAAACCCATGTAGGATTTTCTTATTTTCTTCACACTGCTTAGTTTAAGAACAAAGATGAGAGAAAAAAACACATTTACACAACTTAACTGTTCAGTTTCACTGCTCTTAGCAACAAGCAACCAGCCACAAGATGTTTTTAGTGAAAACACTCTTGATAAACTCACCGTGCAGCATTTCGCACTCAAAGAGCCAAATGTTTTCCTCTTGAGATCAAAACAAAAAAGGCTAAAAGGAGAAAGAACACTGGACATAAATTCACGAGGTGGGCAGAAGCATTTATCCAAATTAATGCAAATGTTACTGTCTGTCCGCAGCGTGTATAAATAAGGCACCGTTTTCTTAAATATTCAACATGTTTCTTTGTTTGGTGATAACATGACAGGCTTGTGTTCACAGCTGATTTTGCTGGCCCCAGAATCAATAAATGTGTGTTTATTTATTGATTAATTGTTTAACCAATGCCAGAATTCAGCCATATTCAATGTAAAATTATATAAAACAGCAAAAAAAACAACAAATCACATGTACAAAGCTGAAACCAAGGAATGTATTTTTGTGCAATAAATAGTGATTAATCAGTCGTGAATCGTTATAAATTGATTAGTTTTCTGGTGATTGATCAATCAGTTAATTGAATAATATTTTGCACACTGGTTATACACATACCATGTCCAAAGAAGGAACAAGAGGAAGAAAAAAAAATCCTACATTACCTGCCCTTTTAGTTAATAAAATAACAAATCACAAACAAATCTCAAATACATTCACGGAGACGATTCAACCACACTGAAATACCATTGAAGACATTCATCTTAACATGAGTATTATTCTCTCACAATGAATAATATTAATTTGATTGTTAATGTATTTATGTTTTTACATAATGTGCATTTAATTCAAACATTCCAGCTTCATCCTGCAGGCACATTTGCTCGTGTGTGCTTTTGTAATTCGGCGCTGTGTGTTTGAGAGAATTCATTAGCATTTGTGAAAATAGACACACACACACACACACATACGTGATTGCTCATGTGCAGGTATCTCCAAACTACCTGCCCGCATGCATGTGTGTGAATGCATGTGTGTATCTACCTCTTTGCACACGTCCTGTAATTAGGTTTGTGTATGCACAGCTCGCTCTGCTGCAGTCAGATATTTGCTTCACGCACACACACACACACACACACACACAGACTAACTACCCTGCAGAAAACTAAGAGCCAATTTAAGAAGTAGGCGACTTGCTCTGTAACTCCTCTGGCTTCTGGTTATCTTCGGAGCGCTGACTGTGTGCAGTACAGCAGCTGCCTACTCGCAGCACGCCATAATGAGATTTGGGCAAATTGTATCTTCTGTAGGACTCCGTCCAAAACGGTTGTGCTCAGAAATTCTCGCACCTCCTTAACCTGATGGTGGCAGTCCAGACGTTGGAGAGGACGGCTGAAGATTGAGAGAAACTGGTGCGAAACCTTGGACCAACTGTGCAGTGCAGTTGTCGGAAAATACTGTCGATTTTACCAGGAGACTTAAAGGGGCATCCAAACAGCTGCAGAGTTTTTGAGATATCGGCTGTAGAGGTGTCTGCCTTCTCTCCAATATAATGGAACTAGATGGTGCTCAAAACACCAAAATACTACATTTGTTGTGAGCAGTTTCATGTCGATTCTAGTAGATTCTATTGCAGAAAGAAAGTAGTTCCTCCATCAAACTGCTCACAACAAGGTCTGTGGATTATCTTGAGTAACCTTGTCATGATTTCTGAAAAGACACGTTGCTGTTGAGTTTTTCAAACGAACTTGGAACTAGAGGGATAAATAGCATTACAGGCAAGAGGGAAAATATGTATTTTTGCTTTTTGTGTGAACTGTCCCTTTAACACATCAGTCATAACAAAACTATGTCCAATTTGTGGTTCATTTCGATCCCAATTAAAGAAGAAAAAAAAACCAAGTTATTTCTGCAGTTTTTGGCCAGCATTCCTGTCGGCCACAATAACATTTTAATCACCAGCCTCAGTTCAATTCTGAGAAAATAGCAACATGTTTGTTTACTACATGTTTTGATCGTCTGACTGCTTGTGTTTGTTGCCCTGTTGGACTCTATTGTGGCGACGTGGCCACGTTCCCAGACCTCAGAAGGTGGTTTTGTAGGTAAAACATTATCATAGCCAATAGGAATGAGGGCCAGGACTTTGCAAATAAGAAAAATAATGCATTTTCTTTGAAACAGCAGTACATATTAAAGGGACAAACAGCCTGTTCTGGCTCTCTGTTGCCGTTGGCGACCTCTGGATACAGGATCCATGCTGATGTGAAGTTACAGCGCTTAAATGTATTCTTTGGTTCAGTTCCACTGCCCTGTCAACTCATTTCCAGTAGCAGCAGGCATTTGTTTTTTGGCAAAAAAATAAATAAAAATTTGACAAACGCCCAAAGCTCAACACCAAACTGCAGACAGACAAAGTTTGTGACTAGCAGGTGAACATATTGGAGCATTTTACTGCAAAGGAGGAGGAGGAGGAGCAGGACCAGAAGTTTGTTTCAACCAAATCAGAGCTAAAAAGGAGGGTGAATATTGGACTTAAATTCATCAGATGGACGAAAACATGAGTCTAGATAAATTCTAATGTTGCTACATTTCTGAAAGATGTGTGAAAAGGCAACTGTTAGCTAACATGTTCAATTTAATTTAGTATTTACAGCTTGTCCTGCCTCCAAGTGCCCAAAAATATGAACAATGTAAGGGCTAATATACAGTGAGCAGGTTATCAATGCCTCTTGGGCTGCTCATTGTGTATTATCCTGCTTATTACATGGTTAGTGACTAAAAAAAATCATTAATTTAAAAAGCCTACGATCAGAACTCTTTCCTTAGCAACAGCCTGTTCTTCATAGAAACGGTGTGCCATACAGAAATAACAGATCATAGAATGCTGTAATTGACCAATCAGAATCAAATATTTAATAAAGCCAAGTATTAGGCACCTTTAATTTACAAAAGATCAGAAAAAGTTTGAATATTTCAGCAGATGAACTGGTGAAAACAACTAGAGCTGCAGCTATTAAATTAATCGGCAACTATTCTGATCGTCAATTAATCCTTTTTGAGTCATTTTATAAGAAAAAACGTCCAAAATTCTCAGATTCCAGCTTCTCAAATGTGAATATTTTCTGGTTTCTTTCATCCTCTGTGACAGTAAACTGAATATCTTTGGTTTGTGGGAAAAAAACCAAGACATTTGCAGACGTCACCCTGGTCTTTTGGGAAACGGTGATGAACGTTTTTCACCATTTTCTGAACCAAAACAACTGACTGATAAATTAAGAAAATGATCGTCCAAAAAATGCATAATCGCAGCATAATCACATAAAGTTCTGCAGGTAAATGTCTTAAATTGTCTTGATCATGGTCAAATTTACCATTTTACCCTCTAAAATGCTAAAAAAAAAATAAAATAAAATAAAATCACACAGGTTGACAGTGAAACACTTAAAAAAAAATAGTTTTGAACAGTTTTCTGTTTTTCAAGCAGGGATTCGATCTTATCTTTTATTCTAATTGGCAACAAAACTTTTTTCAATCCGAGCTGATGAAACTCGCAGAACTCTGATCGCCCTTGAGCAAGAACCTTTTATCTCTGCCCTCACACTGACATTCATACAGAAACTACTCCTTTTGGAGCAGCTTATTGTTCAGTAGCGCAGGCTATCGATTGTGGACAGTTCAAAGTTGTCCAGTAGAAATCTTTAATTGTGAATATGACAAAAACAGAGCATGTGAGTTCAGCCAAATGTCACTGTTTAAACAAAGGTTACCTGTATGTTAAACAAGGGGCCAGGCTGTTTGCAGAGAGGCTGAGGGAGGTGGACTGAATCTATAAAGTTTGTTTACCGCAACATTCAGATGCTCCTCCATCTGCTTTTTATCCACTAAATCAATTCTGTTGCTTTGTGCTGTTCAAGGAGCTCCGCTTATGAAAAAGGATGTTGTCTGCATGCAGATTCTCACTTCTTCTGCATGCTGTTTGCAGATCCAGACTGATGTTGCTGCCTGGCTCGGCCCGTTGCATCATTATGAATGAGGTGGATTCTGCCAGAGCTTCTATAGGTTCATAATGAGTTTAAGTTCATTATCGCGCCTCAGAGTGCAGCCTGTTTCTTAGCAGTGTGTTGTTGTGTTTTGGCTTTGGTTGGTTAGCCAGAAAGTCACAGATTTGATGAGTAATCAACGGCAGTTGGCGTTAGTAGATTGAGATTTAAGTCACAGATGAAGGAAACCAGACTCCACTGCGGTTAATTTATTTACTAGCCAGTGAAATCCAGTGCGTTGTATACATCATATACATATACAGCATCACATTTCTGTTGCATTATGTTCATCACATGTGCCTCTAATTGTGTTACATTTAGAAAGTGATCGCTCAAATTTGCTTCCAACATGAATTCAGATCTACATTTATGTCTGACTAAGCTTACCCAGCGAGCGGAAGGTTAGATTTTGGACAAATTAGGGTGCTTTCACACCCACCTTGTTTGGACTGGTTAAAACAAATGCTTGTCTATTTTCCCGGTTAGTGCAGTTTGTTTGGGCTGGTATGAAAGCTGTCAACTGAACGCCGGTGTGGACCGAGACTGCCTGAAAAAATGGATAGTTGAAGCAGGTGCAGCTCTTTTGTGGTGTGAAAGCAAACGAACCAACCACAGGATTTTATCATAGCAAAAGTGTGATTTTTAGCATGGTTTCAAAAGCTAAGCTGAGCTGAACTGAGAGCGTGATCTTATATTATAAGTCATGTATAAAGTACATAGAGTATATTTATGCAAATCAATTAATAACCATCGTAGAACGTATGCACATCAGTGTGGGCGTTCTTCCCGATTAACAGGTCAAAAGCTGTTAAAACTTCTGTGTTTGTATCTCACTCTGTGTACTTTGTCAGCTCACTAAGTCCATTAGAAAGTTTGTGACAGTGATCCAACAGTAATAAGCCCCAAATCATTGCTACACGAGACGGCTCCATTTCGTCTGTCTCTACCTGGTCGTCATTATTTCCCCGTGAGTTCTTTGTGACATCAAAGAACACAAATAAACATCAGAAGCATTAAAGTGCCGCATAAATGTCTGTCAGTTACCGGAGTTTGATTTCCCCACATGTGGGTCCTGATGATGCAGGAGGACAGTCGCCAAAACTGTCCAATCAACAGGTTACCTGTCAATCTGTAAAACCTCCATGTTTACTCCTCTTGGTTTGTTTGTAAAAAACCAATGTGTCCAGGGGACTGACTGGACCAGGATTAAAATGCAGGTGTGAAATGTATTAGTCTTGTGAATTAGTCACAGGGGCCATCGCCAGTGAACAAGACATTATACACAACACTGGACTATTGATCAGCTGCTAAGTAATGCGGTCTTAAATGGCTTTTAAATGAGGATTCGCTATTAGATTGATGTATGTAAAGAGGCAGCTATTCCAGTGATGGATGGCACAGTAAACGGCTGTCTTTTTTAATTCATTAGATTATGGTGAAGGCAACATGTAGGGTCGGACGGATGTAAACATTTTCAAACCAATTTGATATTAAGCCAAAGCGTGGACCAGTAATGCTTTAATTCTACCACGAGGTATCACACGTGACTCAGCCGCTCCCCAGTGGGAAATATAAGAGACCATGACTGAGTTTCTGCACACGCCAGAGGACACAAGACTACACAGACAAACTGTAGCTGGTTATAGCTGCCTCACTAACATAGCAAACAGATGTGATAAGGATTAGTGGCATGATTGTTGTCAGGGACGGGGCTTTATTAGAGTTATATTATAAAGGGGAAATGATG
>JAJHUR010092558.1:0-13334 GCA_027495735.1 Lutjanus campechanus
ATATGTTGCTCATATCATCATATCAGATTCTCATATTACCGTAGCCCCGAGTAGCTCTGATCAAGAAAGGAACAGGAGCTCTGCCGGTGAAGTCATCGGCTTGATCCACCAGTGCCTCCTTCACCGCGTCGTACCCGACCAGAACCACAGTGCGCTGACGGCCCAGGTACACGGTTATCACAGGGCCGTGGCTTTCACTGAGCTGGAGGACAAACACAGCCGTACAAATACCTTTGATTCTTGTACAGACATGCAAGGACCAAACCAAAGTAACCAAACCAGTCAACTGCAGAGAACACAACATGGGACTAAAAGCATAATCACACGCAGGTCACAAACACAAGGCTATACTTATATCTGAGACTGGGTAATAAAAAAATAAATGAGCAGACTTGAGTAGAGTTGACTTAAAGGGACAGTTCACCCCAAAATCAAAAATACATGCTTTTCATTTTTTTAAATCTATTTATCCATCTATTTTTATTTAAATTGATATTTGAGTCCAACATTTTGACATGAATGTTACAAGACATTTCTGAGGATGTTTTCATATTATGAAAGACCAAACAGTACCGAACCAAAACTTAGATGTGTCAGCATACTTTTAAAAAGTATAAGAAATAAATGTGAAGAAAACAGAAAAATAGTGATGTACACATACATGTAATAACAGCAGGCTTTATTAGCTGACATTGTACGTGATGTGTGATATCAGTCCTTTGCCTGTCGTCTATTATTAGTATGGTCCAGGAAAGGGGCCCCATGTTTTCAGAAATGAGTCCTCGTGTCCTGAGAGTCCTGATATGACCTGTTCATAACTTGCTATTTTGGACATTAATTCAACGCAGTGTTCAAAAGATGAAGATGAAGGTGCTCCATCCTGTTAGCATGGCCAGTCATCAGCAGAATTTATTGCTATTTTATACATCCAGATTTTTTGGTGTGAGTTAATCTACAATGAAAATCAGCCAAGTAATTTAAGCATACAAGGAATTTTAATCCCAATGTGCTTGCATACAGTTCCATGAATAAATGTACAAAAGGTTACACACCAAAAAGCCAAAACAGACAAGGTTAAACATTATTGTGTGCAGGAAAGTAGGTGGAAAAACAAGATTAACAACAAAAATCAGAGTTGTCAATCTGTCATTCTCACCTTCAGCAGAGTTTTGAATGGAGCTCTTTTGTCCAGCTGCAGCAGGTTTCCTATGATCGGCAGACCAGAGGGTCCTGGAGGTAAACGTAACTGTCTGCTACGACTCTTCAGGCTCAACAGCCACAGCAAAACAATGAACAGCCCTGCTGTGATCAACGTGGCGGAGAGATCCATAATGCTAGAATGACAGAAAAAAAACAACTCTGTCTTCTGCACCTGACTTTTAAGGTCTAAAGTCTGCGGACGGAGCACCTGATTGGACAAATACTTACAGCTGTACATGCTGCTTGGTGGCTTGTCAACCTTTTGCCTGAATTTCCTGCTGATTTGTGGAATGCAGCTGAGCAGAAAAGGAAAGGCACAGCCCACTATAGTCTTTGGCTTTGCACAAATAGACACAGATGAATGCTCTTATTTGTCTTGCTGCATGGTGTTGTGTTTGATCAATATAGCGAGTGCATATCTGAGAGGCGAGCTGGTGGTTTCTTGAACAGATTAAACACAGAAGTTTTCCATGGGTGGATTACTGAACGGCTACTGAATGATTACTGAACGTGCCTACAGGGCCCAGCAGCCACAGCATCTGCGTGAAGCTGCTGTTATTAACCTATTAACATTGTCAAAGGGTGCATTTATGTCAATATCAGAGCCCCAAAAGTCCTACTGAAAAACTGAAGGAATAGCCAAAACATTCACAAAACTTTGAAGCTGTGAAGAAAGAAACCATTATGATACATTTTAGATTATGAGGGTGTTTTCACACCTGCAGTTGGGTTTCATTTGGTCTGGATCTGGGTGGGAAAAAATGACTCATTGTTGGGTTTTAGTTCTGGTCCAGCTCCTGGACGTTTTGCAAACGAAGTGACAAGTAGCTCATTGATTGGAGAGTTTTGGCGATTGTCATCCTGCATCATCAGGACCCATGTGGGGAAATTAGAAGTTAAAACTGAAGTTTTTAGCAGCACTTAAATGCTTCTGGTTTGTATATTTATGTTCTTTGGTGTCACAAAGAGCTCACAAAGAATAACGGGTGATAAGTGTTATTTAGGAAATCACTGCATGTTATGAATATCAACTGACAGGTAGAGACAAGATGAGAGGAGGCATCCCTTATGTGTGTGGTCTATAGACTTAATGAACTGACAAAGTGCACAAAGTAGGATACAAGCACCACAGTTTTGATGTGTGTGTTGCTGTGTGTTACTAAATGATTGGCATAAATACATGGCTTATACAGATCAATTATATTAATTATATAGTTTAGGCTTTGAGATCATAAAATCACGTGATAAAATCCAGTGGTTAGTTGGTTTGCTTTCACACCACAAACAAACAGCACCAGAGACTGTTTGTTAGTAACCACACAAACGAACCACAGCCTGTTTTAACTGGGCCAAACGAGGTATGTGTGAGAGGCCCCTGAGTTTATTCCTCAGTTTATTTATAGGACTTAAGAGCGGGTGAGCACTTCGTACAATATGGGCCCTTCAACTCTTTGGGAAGAAATCCAACATGCTGTTGATGTTAGTTGTGTGTATCTGTGTTGTAAATCCTGTTGAGCTACAGGTGAATTTATTTATTGTGCTGTTGGATGTAAGTCAGTCCATCGAGTCCGTGTCCAGGGACCCATTGTCTCATGATCCGCCTAGTCCTCCAAGTTGTCATGTGAATTGCAGTTGATGGACTGTCCTTGAAAAACGTGTCTGTTTTGCACCAGAAATGAGACCTGCAAGAGTCACACCCCTGCAGTAAGTGCTGAGAAAAGTCTGTTTAGTGGAGATAAATCATGCTTCTCTCGTTTAATCTCTCTAAACAGCCACTGCAGAGTTAAATCAGCCCTGCCGAGAGTAATGACGCAGAAAACTCCATTTCACTCTCCGCAGGAAAATATCCCTCTTCATCTTCCTTTTGTCTCCTCGGTGCTCAAGAGATTTCTCCTAAACTCTTTAATAGATGCAAACGTTCAAAATAACTTTGTCTCATGTTGAAACAAACTTACTCCAGAACAACACAGTGATTCCTTGTGCAGCGTTTACTGTAACAGTCCTGCTGTGCTTGATTTTTGATAACAAGTAACATTATTAAAATTGTTACTTGGAAATAATGTTTTCCTGTATGACAATGGTCAAGGACTCTGTTTTTGAAAATTGCCTTTTCTCTTCCAAGAAATGTGCTCCAATGTTATGATTTGATGGGGTTTTTTTTGTGTTTTTTTTAAATTATAACAATCATAGCTCTATTGTGCAAAATGAAATGTCAAATAAAACACAGTCTGGGTGAATTTCCTTATTTTATAGCCTTTCTTCAAGCCCTTTATATTAAATAAAACAGCTTCATAACAGGCGTATGCACAATACTTCCAGAGAAGGAAGTGATTTATTGCCATTTGTATGAAAGGACTTAATAGTTTTATACAAGTTATTAAGCAAAAACATTTTTATAGTTGTAATACATTTTATTTTGTTGTGTAAGAAAGCATGTTCAAAATTAACACAGGGATCGGGAATTGATTAAAATCCATATGAAAGATATATATAAAAAAAACACCAAACACACTAAAAGACCAAAGGAAGTTTCATAATTCTGCTGTTCCTTGTTGAGTGTGTTGGGCCTGTCTGCTACTTTAGCCAGGAAACAAGGAACATCAACTGTACAACAAACATCTCTGCATGAGAATAAAACAATCCACTTTTTAAAAACAACAAATCATCGCGGTCCCGGTTCACAATAAGCCTCATCAGTCACTTCTGGGAAGAGTTCATTCGTGCATAAATTAGAGTTTCTAACCAGTTTGACAGCCATTTCCACATCACCTTAATTTATCTTGACACATTATTGAAAACATATATGCATGGTAAAACCCTACAAATTTAGAAATAAATGCATTTAAGCAAGTTAACAGGCGACCTCATTGCTTTTATTTCCTCTCATCAGGAAAGCAACAAAGACATTTAACCTTTTTCATAAATGAGACAAAATTTACATTTAGACAGAATTAGCAGGGGTTTTTTTCTTCTCATCAGTAAAACAACACACATTTTAAATGGTTTATAAAAGGTCTACTGCAGATATAAATCTTAAATGTGCAGAATTTCTTCCATAGTCTTTTATTTATTTGGGGACCCAAATAAAATCTCCTGTGACCCCAACTGTGGGTCCCGACCCAGTCTAGTCGTCCTGAGTAGATAGTCTGTCGGAGTGGACCTGTTGTTTTCACCGCGGTGTGGCGATGATCTCGTACCTGCGAGGCACATTGGCAAAGCTGCTGTACTCTGGAACGAGGTTGATACTGTCCGGGCCTTCGGCGCAGGAGAAGGTAAAATTCTGCAGCAGCGACACTAAGAAGATAAAAAGCTCCATACGAGCCAGAGACTCGCCAACGCAGGCTCTCTTCCCTGTGAGGAGACACAATCACAAACAAAGCTCTGTATGATAAAACATAATCGATGGTGACTGATATGGTGAAATGAGCAAGATAAACTGTACAGCACAAAGTGACTGGCTGCTGAGTCACGAACAAACCACACTCACAAACTGTTAAAGGGAAAACTCAGCAATTTTCATGTGCATGTCCGATCAGTGTTGATGCTAAATGTGGTCAATTGAAGCAATAAATTCCCTGGTGTGTGCTATAAGCGTGTTCCTCTTTTTACAGAGCTATGCTGTCGGTGCCTACAGTTACCAGGATGCATTGCATGTGAGCTTCTGATGCCTACGCCCATGTTGTCATGTATCACCACCTTAGCCTATAGCTGGCCAAAACATAGCATTAGGTGACAAAAAAAATCTAAGCTGAAATAGACTGTAGTTCTTTTTTAAGTCAAAATAAAAAAAGAAATCAGAGTAGTGTTATTTGCTTCTGCATATTGACATGATTCCTGTAATAACAGGCAACTAATTAGTGGCTTGAATGAGCGTTAATGCTACACCCTGCCAGCTGTGCAGCTGCACAGTGGCCCATTAACTTGGCTGACTCTTCCTAGACTGGGACTGAGCACCGCCTCCAAAGTCAACCCTGAAGTGGGTTTGATGACAGCTCGTTTTCTTCTTTGGCTCCTGGCACCGAAAGCTCAGTCAACTAACTTAGCTGCAATGCTAACTGAGCTAAGAGCAGTTGATGATTTGCTATGTAATGGTGGTTTGCTGTAGCAACAAATAAAGCTATCTTTCCCTCAGAAAGACCTCGGCAGTGTGTTCCCTGTCGCTCGCTGAGGCTGTATTCAGTCCCGCTCTGGCTGTGTGCACTGGGAGGCGACTAATCCCTGATTGGCTGACCACAGTTGGCAGTTAAGTTTGCAGAAACTGTGACCCAGAGTTGAAGCTGAGCAGCCAGAGATGTTCAGAGGGAAAACCAGATAGCATTTTCTATAAAATATGATCTAGTTTCACCCAAATCAGTCAATAGAGTCATTATGTTTTTGTACAAAATATAAAGTTGTGCTTTTATACAGTTAATCACTGAGGCCTGGCCCCCATCCCACCTATCATATGCTCCATGTAGCTAACACTGCTGACGCAGTCCACTCTACACTGTGTACAAAATACCTTGTGCATAATCTGCTGTCACAGAAACCACTTTCCCCAAAGATTTTGCATTTTCCAAGATTTTGATATGAAAATACAAATAAATAGATGTTTTATCAGCAAGTATTGTTAAATAGGTGCACAATATGACTGGGGATGTGATCTAAAAGTGCTGAAAAGGTGTTTTTCATTTCTTGTCAACTTTACCAACATCACTGTGATATCAGTGATGCAGGAAGAACATCCCAGCATGTTAATATGCACTTTAACTGATGATTTATTAACCAACTGAGGACTGGTGGAGGTTTTACCTGCAGCAAATGGCATGAACGCAGGATTTTTCTTAAAGTTGCCGTTCTGGTCCAAGAAGTGATGTGGGTTGAAGGACCAGGGAGTTTCCCATTGCTTCTCCTCTTTCAGCACAGAGTGCAACAAGGGAAGAATTACAGTGTCCTGTTGAGACAAGATATCATGTTAGGGTAATAATCAGATGTGTATAAGAGACAGCTGTAGGCTCGTTTTAAGTCAAAATAAAAAAAGAAATCAGAGTAGTGTTATTTGCTTCTGCATATTGACATGATTCCTGTAATAACAGGCAACTAATTAGTGGCTTGAATGAGCGTTAATGCTACACCCTGCCAGCTGTGCAGCTGCACAGTGGCCCATTAACTTGGCTGACTCTTCCTAGACTGGGACTGAGCACCGCCTCCAAAGTCAACCCTGAAGTGGGTTTGATGACAGCTCGTTTTCTTCTTTGGCTCCTGGCACCGAAGGCTCAGTCAACTAACTTAGCTGCAATGCTAACTGAGCTAAGAGCAGTTGATGATTTGCTATGTAACGGTTGTTTGCTGTAGCAACAAATAAAGCTATCTTTCCCTCAGAAAGACCTCAGCAGTGTGTTCCCTGTCGCTCGCTGAGGCTGTATTCAGTCCCGCTCTGGCTGTGTGCACTGGGAGGCGACTAATCCCTGATTGGCTGACCACAGTTGGCAGTTAAGTTTGCAGAAACTGTGACCCAGAGTTGAAGCTGAGCAGCCAGAGATGTTCAGAGGGAAAACCAGATAGCATTTTCTATAAAATATGATCTAGTTTCACCCAAATCAGTCAATAGAGTCATTATGTTTTTGTACAAAATATAAAGTTGTGCTTTTATACAGTTAATCACTGAGGCCTGGCCCCCGTCCCACCTATCATATGCTCCATGTAGCTAACACTGCTGAAGCAGTCCACTCTACACTGTGTGCAAAATGCCTTGTGCATAATCTGCTGTCACAGAAACCACTTTCCCAAAAGTGTATAACTTAGATATTTTAGGGAAATAGAATGAGATTTGAGGTGGGGAACATCTTGGAAGACACAATGGTGCACCATGCTGATTAGCTATGTAATCAATCTTAGCTTCGGCTCTGTGCTGCTAAAAGTTGAAGATTGATTGATGGGTGGATGTCATGATATTATTGATCGAGATTGGTTAGTTCTAGTTTATATAAGCACACAACAGGATGAAAACATGATTGCATTTTCCATGATTTTGATATGAAAATACAAATAAATAGATGTTTTATCAGCAAGTATTGTTAAATAGGTGCACAATATGACTGGGGATGTGATCTAAAAGTGCTGAAAAGGCGTTTTTCAACACTCACTGGACTTCCACATAAAAAGTGATGACTTTTTCCTTAAAGTAAAGCATATATTCATGTGATGTATGATCCCAGCATGTTAATATGCACTTTAACTGATGATTTATTAACCAACTGAGGACTGGTGGAGGTTTTACCTGCAGCAAATGGCATGAACGCAGGATTTTTCTTAAAGTTGCCGTTCTGGTCCAAGAAGTGATGTGGGTTGAAGGACCAGGGAGTTTCCCATTGCTTCTCCTCTTTCAGCACAGAGTGCAACAAGGGAAGAATTACAGTGTCCTGTTGAGACAAGATATCATGTTAGGGTAATAATCCCTTTATTTCTCTAATGAATATTACATCTTGGAATCAAGAATACCTTGGGGATGGTATAACCCCTGAAAGAGATGTCCTTGAGCGCATAGTGAGGGAGGCTGAAGGGGACTATGTCCAGAAAACGCTGCACCTCGTGGATGACCGCATCTGTGAAGGGGAGAGACTTCCTGTCCTCCATTTTGGGAACACGGTCTTGGTTGACCACCGTATCAATCTCCTGCTGCATTTTCTCTGTACAAGACAAAGCAAAAAGAGTCTCCACTCAGTTATTATGAATGTCTTCGGTGAGGGACAGGATTATTCAGCCCTTGACCACAATAAATAAGGGGACTTACCCTGTATTTTGGGGTATTTGATCAGTGCACTGAGGCCATATCTGATAGTTGAGCTGGTGGTTTCTGTTCCTGCCAGGAACAGATTCAACACTGTTGACACCAAGTTGTCATAGTGGAACTCAGTTGTGGGAATGTCCTTTTCCTGAGAGGACAAAGAGGTAAACGTGGTATAAGATGCACAACAGAGCCAAAATTCAAAAGTTTAATATACACTTTAAGTATCAGGTGACAGAGGATCACTTGGACTTTTGTTTTCTCAAAGGAATAGTTCAGATTGTTTGACGTGGGGATGTATGAGGTTCATTTTGACAATCAGTGTATTACCTACAGTCATCAACACACCTCCAGTTTGGAGAAGCTGAGAGGGGCACCAGCACAGAAACTAAGCGAAGTACTGTTGTAGATGAGATCAGCAACAAAAGGTATTTTAGCGGCTTAAAGAAAGCAAATATCACTCTCTCCAAATTAACCAAACTCCACAGACGAAATCAGTCATTTTACCTCGCAGAAAACAGGAGTTGCTTGTCTGCCAGTGCCTTGATCTGATAGTTTGTTTGTTAACATGTTAAAAAGGTTAGTTTGGATTCACTGAAGTCACGCAATAACACAAACTAACTAACAGATCGAAGCAACAATAGACCAGCAACTCCTGTGTATCTGCAAGGTAAAATCAGTGATTTCGCCTATGGCCAGAAAAGGCTGTCTGCAAAGCAAAGTGGTGAAAATGGGGCAGATGTTTAGCTCAGTTGGTAGAGCATCTGACCCATGTATGGAGGTTGTCAGTCCTCTGCAGCGGCCGCTTGTTCGACTCCCACCTTCAGCCCTTTGCTGCATGTCATCCCCTCTTTCTCTACCCCCTTTGCTGTCTACTCTCTGGCTGTCCAATCAAATAAAGGCAAAAATGCCTAAAAAAAAAGTGGTGAAATACTGTAAATATAGTTTACTATTATAATAATACTGACCTTTGTAGGTGGACCTTTTTAAGTGGCTAGAATAAATAGTAATTAATTGCTTAGCTTGCTAAGTTCTGACGTTCCTCTCTGCTTCTCAATTGGGGACATGCCAACTGGTATCTACATAAAGTACATAAAATAATCAGAACTATCCCTTTAAAGGACCAGCGTGTATTATTTGGAGGCATCTATTGCAGACTGCAAACATGCTTCTCATCATCACCTTTCAAACATGCAGGAGAACCTGGAATGGCTGCAAAACTCAGCCACCGCAGGTTCTCCTATATGCAAAAATGAAAAAGCCCCTCTCTAAAGCGGGTGTTTGGTTTGTCTAATCTGGGCTACTGTAGCAACCATCATGGAAGAGAACCCATGCCATTTCCAGATATAAATGGCTCATTCTGAAGTCACAAATGCACATGATTATTTTCAGGTGATTAAACACTGATGAAAACATACATATGAATATTTTATTCCATTTCTGCCATATTCTGCCAATAGATCCCCCTAAATCTTACACACTGTACCTTTATAATCACATGAGCAATTAAACAGTTTTATTCCAGAAATGTGGTCTGTTCGAAATCAGTCAAGAAAACAATTCTTTCTGACCTGATCCATGCGGATGAGAAAACAGTCGATAAAGTCTCTCGGGGAGCTGGGGTCCAATGTCTCTTTGTGCTCTTGGATCTTCGTCTTGATAAAATTTCTCAGCTCCTCAATATGACCAAAAATGGTGTGGTGGGGGCCGGGAAGACACTCCATGAGCCAGGGGAAGGTGTTGTACATCTGTGGGAGGGGAACACAAAGCACACATGCAGCTTTGTTTCTCAGAGAGAAAATATGCAAATTTTCTCTCTAACATTGTCTTGAAGATATAAGGACACACCGCATGAAAACCGCATGATTTGTCTTTGGAGGACCATACGCGCCCGACGTTCAGGCTCCCACCTCCACTTACCAGACCGATGGGGCTGCTGTTGAACCTTAAAATCTCGGCTATGATGGAGAGGAGGTGCAGGAACTGCTCGTCATCATAACTGAAGCGTTGGCTAAACACCATGCAGCAGATGATGTTGGACACGGTGCAGCTCAACAAAAACGTGGGGTCAAAAGGCTTGCCTGGAGGAGTAGGAGAAAACACAGTTAGACTCATGTTAAAAGGAACAATCAGAAGAAAAAAAGGGACTAGAAAAGAGATTAGAAAATCTACTGATGTTTTTTACCTGCCAAATGTTAATTTACAAATATTAGAGATACACAGTATTATTGACCAGGTACAGGCTGATAAAGAGTTTGAAATTAAATATCGGTTTTGGTCCAAAATAGATATTTCTGCCAATATAACAGGCAAGTGTGTCTGTGGTATGGAGGTGCACTGAGACGTCATTATTTATATCTGTATCTGTTGAACCAGCAAAATTTTCTGTCTCTGTATCGGTTTTTGGATAGAAGACCAGAAAGCGTGCAAGGTTTACACCTGGAGTCTAACCAAATTTATTGGCAGTGCAATCATTGTGCCTACATAACATCAAAATGATTTTAACATTGGTATATATTTAATATTTCTGCATCCTCATAATATACTTGTCATATCTAAACTAAGTTTTATGACCAGTCTGAAGTCCACCAACCCCCCTTTAACTGGACAATTTTTGAAAAATCAGAAAATGAAAAACATGTTTTATAAATCAGAAGAGTCGTTGTAAATAGAAACTCTACACTAAAGATATGCAAGTGTATAAAAATATCCTTCAGTTGAATAATCTTGGTGCTTTAAATCAGTGATTGATTAAGACAGATGTGACCTTTTTTAACCCTGTCGAGGTAACAACGGAGCTGACTTTTCCCAAATAATAATGAGCAGCTTCAGACTGAGGAAATATCATTTTCCATCACATGTTTTGTGCTTTCTCCCGTATAACATATTTGGATTCGGGGGCTGAAAGTGTCTGAAACGAATAGCAAAGTTGTTATTTGCAGTGATTGCTCATTGCTGGTCATGTGAGGAGGAATCAATTATAATTATAATCAATTATAACTCTTACTGAGATGAAGGAATATCACATTCCTTCATCTCAGTGAGAGTTATAATATGTTCTGGAGAAACTTTATGTTTTCTGCAATTAGATGGAAAAAAAATAGATGCAAATATCAGTGATCAACCAAAATTAACTACAATTTATTTGCATATTGGATTTCTGCAAAAATATTGTGCATCCCTCAAAAATATGATTTTTTTTCTTTCATTCAGAAAACACTGCGGACACAAACTATGTTTGGTTTGTTAATGTTGAAAGTTGGGTGAAGTTGAACCAAACTTTTGGGTAAAATACTGGGACCACAAACTTATCTGTTTATGTCGACACCTTCTCACTATCTGGTACATCTCTGGTTTCTCTGTCGCAACCTTTTTTAATTTCACTGACTACTTTCAATCATTAACTTGTATCGATCAGCATAGACTGTAAATGAATAAAATTCCCACTGTTGAGTTGGTCACCTCGAGTTAAACAGTTTACAACACGTGCTGTTTGTTCAGAAAGTGTTTTAAAATGCACCATTTGGTGTCTTAGTGAATCAAAGCTGCGTTAAGCTCCAGTGTTTCAGCTGGTTATGTAATATATTCTCTGTTTACTTTGCACAAACTGCCATCAGAGAGAGATAAGAATTAAAGAGCACAGCTGAGGCGAGGGAGGTAAATACACACAGTGAGCAACAAAGCTTCCACACTGTTATTATTTCATGCATCATATAGTTATTTTTATGTCTGTTCAGTGTATAGTAGTTCTCAGGAGTGATGTTGGATCGACAGCTTTGGTCATTCTTCATTTGCTGTACTGACACATTTGGCCTGAGAAATCATACAGGACTGAAGCTGTGATTAAAGGCTGTTCAAACCAAACTTAACTTGACAGATTACACTGTAATCCTCTGTCACATCTGCCTTTGTGTGAAAGATGTGTTCTTACAACAACCGCAGCTGAAAAACACACCTTTGAATGTCTCTATGCGGTCTCTCAGGTGGCCGCTCTCCTCTTGGATCCACTCCTCCATCCCTTTGCGTCCCATCCCAAAGTCTCTGAGGGTCGACAGAGTGAACCGTCGCAGCTGGCGCCAGCGCTCCCCGTTACTGATCCCCAAACCTGACAAAAGGAAAAAATGTGGCTGTTGAACCAAATGGAGACACCATGTAGGGTAGCCTGGGGAAAGCTGCAACAGGGGACTTTTGCAACAAGTCTTATGTCTCTAATCAGTGTGCATATTGCTCAGATAATACCTACTACATACTCAATCAGTGTGTGCTGCATACTGTTCACACTGAAGTATACTCAAGCAATACCTCTTTGCATCACATGGCTATAGAGACGTAAATAAACGTTATTTCTTCTTTACCACAATGACATTAAACAAACCAGACATATATAAACATCAGAACTAATACGTAATATAATATTCCTTATGATCACATAATGATAACGTCCCTGTGGAGCTAAAAACATCGGAGCATACTACCAATGTTTGAAGCCTACACAGGTGATTTCTCTCCGCTCTCAGAAATTAATTTATTGATGAAACAGCAGACGAAACTTGCAGACAAAATTATAGTGCTTCGCTCCGGAGTCCGTGAGCTCACGTTGCACACATGGTAATTCTTGCTAATCTAGTATTCATCCATTTTTCATGTACACACACAAAAGTAAGAAAGTGCTTCATACTCAGTTTGACGTCATACATGCAGTGCCTCCCTGTCAGCCATATCAAAACAAACCACAGGACAGTATTTTTCAACATGAACGGGTCATTTATGTAGTTTTATTACATGGCTATGCTATGTACTCATTTCTGATTGATCTGTTATTTCTGTATAACAGGCCGTTGTTATGGAGAACAGACTGTTACTACGGATACAGTTCTAATCATAGACTCTGGAGGAACAATAAAATCATTGTTAAACTAATATTTTGTGTCTTTTACAGTATATGTATGTATATATCAGGTGAATAACAGCTGTAACATCTGCACATTGATACAGGTAGGCCTATGTTCTGCACATATGGGTAATCAGCAGACAGATAAGTATAGTCTAGTATAAGTATAGTAAGTATAATATATAAAGATTTGGTTGATCTAACCCTGATAGTCCCTCAGAAACTGAGAGAAATGCAAAAATGGTCACAGTCTGCAGTCTCTCCTAAATACAGAGACATGCAGGAATCAAACTGCTGTCTTGTCGTGTTACCGTAGCCCTTGGTAGCTTTCATCAGAAACGGCAGCGGCCCTCTGCCTGTGAAATCATCTGCCTGGTCCACCAGAGCCCCCTTCACCGCGTCGTACCCGACCAGAACAACCGTCCGCTGCCAGCCCATGTACAGCGTCATCACAGGCCCGTAGGTTTCACTGAGCTG
>JAJHUR010092559.1:0-23409 GCA_027495735.1 Lutjanus campechanus
AGAATTAATGGCTAACATAGAGGAGCCCTTATGAATGTTTATGACTGTTGTCATAAGGGCAAATCTGTAATCTATTTATTGCAATAAATCATAGATTGACCATGGTATTTCATCAGAGATCAAGAAAATATGCTAAATTAAAATGCTCCTTTGTAATTTCTATTCTAGTTGTTTTCCGTCAGTTTCACGGTTAATTAAACTTCAAATTAATACTGAATGTTCGCTGAAATGAGTTAGTGCCTGTTTATGAGTCGTAAGAAATCCTTAATTATCTTTTAGAAGGAGTAGATGTTCGTAACTGTAAAATTGAGCAATATACTAATGGAGTCTGGCAGGAAGTCGGAGTGTGTATTTTCGTTGGATTTCAGGATAACGGGCTTAGCTTTACATTGACAGAGAATTGACAGTTAAAAAACACTGATCAACTTACAGTGTGGGACTCACTGTCACTTTTTATTTTACAAATTATAATGTTGCATTTGTCTTGCGCTCCTGCAGTGTTCGTGCAACCTGCCTGAGCTTCCTCGAGTCTGGGGAGGAGGGAACAGGGGGAACCAACTTGCTTCAAAAATAGATTGTATATTAAATAGGATTTCAAGCAAGTTAATATTCCATTTATGGCTCCAAATTGCTATTTGGACTGCAGTACAGTATTTCTGGACACGCGATTGCTCCTTTAAGTGCAAGACAAGTATGTCTTTTTTATGATAACTTGACAGACTTTAATGTTTAGCTTTATGTTTTAACATAACATTAAACTATCATATGTGGTTGGTTTTGACGCTGCTGTGGCTGTCATGAGACCAATATAAGTGTGTCACGAACATTTTTCTTTGGCTCAAGTAAAGTTGTACATTCCAGAGTTTCCTCTTCACTTCAGTTTCGTCACCCCCTCTCGTCAATGTCCATATTTTGTTCACCTCCATGGGGTCTAACCGCCAAAGACTTTATGCTTTATTTCATGCATGCGTCAATTAATTATTTCATTTTACTCGGAGTCTCTCCTGATTTAACTGAGGAAAAGTCATTTAACGGCACACTTGGACTGTAACACTACCATTTTTTTTCTATGTAGTGATTGAGAAAGCCTTGTTTACACACATGCTATTTTGTTGTCATCCTTACTTACAAAGGCAATTAATTAATGACATCAAAATTATTTCTTTAGCTTAGAGCTCAAGCCCCAAGGAAAACTCAGCACAGATCCTGTACTTATTTATCATCCCCTGCTTTAAAAACATATTTGGAATATTTTCATCGTTTTACCTTGCTGGTAGACAGTCTTTGTTTGCTGCTGTTATAGTAGCAGAATACTGCTCTCTCCAAACCAACCAAACTCCATGGGCAAAACATTCTTTCATTTTACCTTGCAGAGGACTTGTTGTGGAGTTTGGTTGGTATGGAGAGAGCAACATGAGAGGTGGAGAGGTGAAAATATTCTAAATATAACACACAATTGAACTAATATTGAGTTTTTATACGCTGACCTTTTTAAAGTGGCTAAAATACCTTTTGTTGCTGACCTCGTCCACAGGAGTTTATTGCTTAGCTTCTGTGCTGATCTGCCTCTCTGCCTCTCTGAACAGGGGGCGTGCCAGCCGCCATCTACTGTAGCGAATACACTGGCTATCCATAAGTACCTCATATAAGCCCTCTTCAAATAATCCGGACTATCCCTTTAATGGTTGTGACCGGTCACATGTAGCCACAGTAACAGACACACTTGATGTAGGAGGATTAAAAAGTATTGGCACACTGAGGCAATATATGTGCATCTCTAGTGAATTGTACAGCCGTAGGTCAGAGGTTCATCTTATCTAAGACCCACACATCTCATATCATCAGTGACATGCCCTTCTGTCTAATCATGAGAGTATAGTATGTATGTATAAGCCATATGAGGATGTTCCCGTATCACTAACACCTTGTGGATTAGCAGCCCACTGTTAGGCCAGCTGTTGATCTTTTGGCTTCATCCTAATGCTGCGTAACTCTTCTGAAAACCTTCAGTCAACAAGTACCACAGGGGCCTTTAGCTGGATTGAGGAGGTGAATATGTAAACCGACAGGAGGAAAGCTGCAAATTCAGCACTTGTACTGAAAAAAAAAACAAGAGGCAGAGAGCAGCTGTGTTGCTTATGTAATGGCAGAGATGTAAATAGTGAAGGGATACACGTTTGCATCCACACACACAATCAAGTGGCACAGCGGTAATCGTCTGCTATTTGGACGCCGGACAGAAACATCGGGGGCCAAAATGGTTTCTCTGCCAGCTACAGGGCATCTGACATAATCCACACACACATGCTAGTGCATGCAAGATAGACGTAAACACACACACGCAGCCTGAATGTCAGATGGTTTAGGACACATCACATCACATCACACACACACATAGAGGCATCCAGCAGAAGGACAGAGGACACCCGAATATCTGTTTACGTATTTAAAGTGGAACTGAAATTTTAGGATGCTACAGCCATTGTGCAGTTTTTCCACTTTTCAAAAGCACATAAAATCTTTTTGTACATATTTATGGAAACAGTGTCTAAGATTGAAGCCTCCCATGGCAACAGCTGACAGACATTTGATGGGACTCACTAAAAACTTGGCAACAAAAATGCTGCAATGTGAGAAAATGACAAATGATATATGATAAATAAATAATAGGTGAACCAGTCTACAACACAACACAACATCAATAATAATATTTTACTGGAGTAATATATGATATGCGTTTGCATTTTAAACATAGTGAGTATGTTGTCACTGCTGTACTCACAATAATGATTGCAGAAAATGAAATTAATCAAACAACATGTCTATACCATCCCATACATCCTCCACATACATTATTGTCACAGATGGCTGGTGAGGATTACCATTTGTGTAATTATGTCCCCTTGCTGATATGGGCTTGAGCTAGCTATCTCTTGTATGTAATCTATAGGCTGGATGTGCATTCTGCAATTTCCTGGGTTTGTTTTTGCTCGTTGACGCAACACGGCCTACAAATATGTGAAGCTGTGCTCATCAACACAGAAGATGAAAGGATTTATCACACGGATGATTGTTATCGAAATCCTGCGGGTGCTGATCGTAATTTGAAGGATGTGTAAAGTATCAGGAGCTTAACAATGTTTTCACCGCTATAGGCACACATGCTCATGCGTCATAGCAGATTGTGTAATGTTACTGCCAGCTCGGCAGGGTATTCCCGACAGCAGGTTTAACAAAGTCTGACCCTGACTTTGAACACTGAGTGGATGAACCCTGTGATGTTCGGCCCTCTGTCCACCAAAGTGTTTCTTCCTCATTTCTGAAAACACAGGTGAGGGTGAATTTAAAACTGTCGCCACAAGGTAGAGTGGCCTATTTGGTTTGGCTGTTGCTGTGGATGAAGGGAAGGCTGAGTCACGTAGCGAGAAGGAAGGAACCACCAGTGTGTGTAGGTTCATAGCATTTTGTGGGTAAGGAAACATCTCAATGGATATGAGCAGCACAAAGTTGTGGCAGCCTGTTTGTCCCGCCCTGCCATCACTGTGATTGGACAGTGGACAGTGGTGGACACTAATGAGTGCAGCATTTGACCCAAAGTTGCATATTTTTCAACTCTCTGCAACCAGAAAAAAATGTGACACAATGAAAAATGAATAGACTCTCAGCGCCTGCTCATGCTGCAGATGTTAGTAGCAGATTGTAAATACGTTGCATTCCCATCAGAAACATTTCAATAAATATGCCTCAGAAAAAAAAGGAAACAGACCTTTAAACTTTTCAGTTTCAGAGCAGCTGATCACGATCAGTTCAATCAACTCTTGAGTATGTTCACTCTGAGTTAAGTTTGTGCATGGTGAATGAAAAATCATCAATGGAGCTCCGATACTACGATTCACTATGGCAACAGGTAAAATGAATGCAGAGTGCATGTTTATGAAGACTATGCACATTTATTTTTAAAAAGTCAGAGCAGAGAAAGTGGCAGTATGCACAAAGTTAAGTTTATTTATTCAGTGGCGTCTATAAATTTGTTATCAGACATTTTAGATATATTTGTTAATCTTTAGTCTAACAGGCCGAGCAACTGAAGATGAGAATATAGTTGAATATTTTAAAAATATATTGATCAAAGGCACAGAAACACAATGTGATCCAGTAATAATGTTGGGTGATTTGCACTAGAAGAGGCGTTGAGGTTAAAATACAGTAGATTTTTCATTTTTAGATCTCTGTTTGGATGTTGGCTTCTCAGCAGCATTCACTGACTTTATTTCTGCTCCTTCAACAATGTCACTGAAAAAAAAATGTTCAGACTATACACAGCCTGTTTGAAAAAAAAATCACCCAGAAATAGTAACATATAATCTCCAATATTATATTATGTTATCCACAATGTTATATGCGACCAATAACATCATGACTGATAGAGATAATTATTCATTGATACTACAAGGCTTCACAGGAGCAGATTAATACAGCAACTGATCCAGAGTTTAACTTACCTCTTTTTAAAGGAAACTTTAAAAAAAACTTTACAATTTCACATTACACATTACATTTATCTCTTTTTGAAACTGAAAACCTAGAGTTTTCCACATCTCAGGATTAACCAACTCAAAGTTTTCACAAAAGCAGCTGCTTTCTGAAAAACACTCCTTTGTGCAACATCAACAGGTCACATGGCTTTGTTTGACAGAGATAATACGGTGCTCTTATTGTTTTAGTTTTGTTGTCTATATGGAAAACAGTCCTGTGTGTGCACATGACTGTTCTTTTTATAGCTGTAGTTTTGCGAGTGCACCTTTCCTTCTGTGTTTATATTGTGCGCTGGTTAAATATAGTTTCCGTGCGAGAGAGATGGCCTCCTGGGGCCTGTCCTCCTTGGTTTCCGTGGCGATGTCGCAGTGATTAACGTGCAGGTATGTTAAAGCCAGTTGTCCAGTTCTCTTGTAAGTCAAAGCTTTACTAAACACAATGAGGGGGGAAATGGGGACTGTTGCAAAGCACTCTGGGAAGGCAGGTGATAGATGACCTGAAAAGTTTTGTTGTTTTGCCTTTTATTTTTTACTTTTCTAACAGCATGGTACTGTAATAGTTGGTTTGCATCCTTGTAAAACTGCCTCATGTGAAAATCGGCTTTTGTACGTACACTTATAACAGCTGAGATGGAAGTGTCAGCCACAAAGAGGAAAAGTGAGAATGAACACTTTATGGATATTCTTAGCCAGCAATTATTCTCTGTGTGTCGGCTTCCTCTCACCTCATTATTTTTAGCTCTACCTGCTTGCTAAAGGTCGCCTCGTTGTTGTCCCTTTTCTGCATAATGTGGTGTTTTTAGATTCAGTTAATTCCTGACTGTGATGTTTTCCTAATTGGACATTTTTATAGTCTCAGATAAGAGAGAAAAAGCAGGTGTGACACTGATCCTTTGCAGGATCGTTGAGACATACGCCTACAAATTTTCTTCTTTGATTGGTTCTGTTTGATCATTTTACCCTGAGAGTAATGTTCTCTTCTTCCCAGTACAACCACATTAAAATCTGATGGCCAGTGCAGCTCTGCTGGAGCAGATGGGAGTTAAAGGGTCAGGGGCCTGGCTCAAAGGCACCATATGAGGCTGCTTCTTCTCTATCCAGATTTATTCTGCTGGTCCAGGGATGGAGCTGGTAATCATCTGGTCACAAGTCCTCTTCTGCAGCTTTTAAGCCAGCAGAGTTCACATATTATGTAATAAAATGAAAACAGGCGTGTGTATACAGTGTTTCCCCCATAGCCAAGTAGAAGAAGTTTGTTCTTAATGACTTGCCTGGTTAAATAAAGGTTAAATAAAATAAAAAAGAAGAAGCAGTATGCCACAGCTGAAATATGACTACCACCACTAGATGTTTTTTTATATATATATACAAGAGGAGAGTGCTTCGCATTATCTCTTCAGAAACTAGCGTTATATCATTATGCACTTCATTTGCTTCACATCAAGGTCAATTAACATACGTGTGAGGAAAGCATTAACAGAGGCTCCATCTTATCTTTTTACACGTTTAACTTTGCACTAAGCTTCATATGCAGATCAATTAAAACACTTGTGAATAGGCTAAAGCTTCTAAATGAGGAACTGACAACAAGCACTGGGTAGATGTCAACAATAAAGCAAGAAATGCTGATTAGATTCAGGATTATCATTGTCGCAAGGGGGAAAAAAGTCCTGCAACTTCATGTGAGTAGCGCACATTAACATTACAGCAACCACAATCATTTGATACGAAAGGAAACACACATCTGTGAAATAAACAACATTTGGGAGATCCAGGCATTTTCTTCTTCCTGGAGTTGGCCTTAGTCTGCACAAAGGCCATCGTGACGGGCGAGAACTGTCAATCAAAGACGACTGACAGATTCCCTCACAGAGATGTTAACATTACAAATTATTTACATCGGATTCTCTTGAAGAAATGTTATAAATAAAGAAAAAGTTATTTTGTCATAGGAAATGTCATTGAGTTTAAGTAAATGAACACTGTTTGGTAATGCAACTGTGTGGTGATGCAAGTTAATAAGTTAAGTTGATATGTTTTTATTCAATGAATATCAATAATTATTTTAAAGATCATGCTTTTATTATGTTCAATAAAAGTATTTTCCTCACTCTTGATACACCTCATATGTAAGCTAGACAGACATTTCCCCTGATCATTACTGAGTAGGGCTGCACGATTAATTATTTTCAGACTCGCAATATTGCCAAGTTAAATATTAAAAATTGTAGAACCAGAACCAAATCACATATTTTGTGAAAGAGGAAAAATATGTGAGAAAACAGCAGTTTAATGCAGAGATGCCCTGGCCTAAAAATCTTGTTCTCCAGATCAAAGAAAAATGTTTGTTTGGTGCAGACCCCAACAAATATTGCATCATCATAGTTTTAATAGTCTAAGATTTTAAAAATTACGATTTGTAACCCAAAAATGATTATTCCCACTAATCATGTTACATAACACAATCACAGTTTCGGTCAAAATAATTGCAGTATGACTCTTTTTACCATATTGTGCAGCTTTATTACTGAGCACAACTGCACTGAACTGTACAAGAGCCGCTCTGGTGCCAGCAGACAAATAGAAGCACCACAGGAGGGCTCGCTTTGTGAGTGAACCAAAAAAAACTTTTACATGTGAAAGATTTTTCCAGCATGTGTTTCATCTCCGGTGCTACAGCTGTATCCAAAGCAAAACTTTATATCCAGTAGTATCTGTTGTTTCAGTGAATGCTCAAAAATGACATTTGTTAACATTCAACTGACAAAGTCCTCTAGTGGGCCTATATTCTGTCTGTTAGGAGCAGTGGAGGAGTTCAGTTTACTGTAGAGCCACAAAGTCTGCAGAGGGAGGAGGTCTGGGTCACTGGATGGCTCAGCTAAACATAGGACTTAACCACAAGACACCGCTGATGTTTAGTGTTTACTAACTAGGTTCAACATTGGTTACTTTAAACCATGACTGCAGCCACGTGGTTGTTATTGTAACCATGATGATAAAGCTTTAACGATGGGTAAAGTAGTTCTCTTCAGTGTATTGAATCAGTACAATCAGTTCATTCAAAAGATTTGGTCACTGAATCAGTCGGTGCTTGGCCTGACCGTGCAGTCCCACTTAAATTTCTTCAAATTCTTCATACATCATATGAGTCTGGACAGACATGGGTTTAAACTGTAACTTGACTGTTACTGTGAGGCAGTAATTCTATTTTTTCACTGCTCTGTTTCACTCTTCTTTCACTCTTATTTATATTATTTATATTGAAATAAATAACTTTTTAAAAAAACATTTTCATTTTCATTTATCATTTTTGTATCTCTAACATGATTCTTATATTTTCCAATTGTAAAAACATGCAGCCTATAAAACAAAAAAGAAAAGTTTTAATATTTTGCTAAGTATAATGTACATCATAGCCTACGTCTATGTCCATCCTACGCCAAATCCCCCCCAGTGAATAAATGAATAAAAAAATTAATTAATTAAAATAGAGAATTTCAGAGTTGCAGAAAGGCTTTATTTTTTCTTTAGGCTTTTGAGAGTAAAGGTTACAGACCCCTGTTCTGTGTGTTAAGAGAACTCTGCTTCTTAAGCTCGATAAACGTTTGTTTTCAGAGGACAGAAATGATTTTCAACATGTAATTCTGTCTTGGTTATGTACGTGTGAGTATATTTTTAGCACAGAGACACATAAACACGCTAGTAATACAGCTTAAATGTACTCCCTGTCACAAATAAAATAGGATAACACCATTAAATTATAAGTTAGTTGTAAGTGACAAAACTGCCACCTCCCAAGTCTTTCTGATGCTTAGTGTTCATCGCAGGTTTGACACAAGAGGACACACTTTATCTGCACTTGTGTGTGCGTGAATGCTGCAGTTGCATGTGTTTGTATACTGTATGTAGCTGTTTGTGGCGGGCCTGGACTCCTATTACTCTAAGTGGGATTCTCCACTACCTCTTGACAAAGTCAACTATGCTCTGAACAGCTCAGCCTCTCTTGCAACCGTTTAGCTCAATTACCACAGAGTGGAGATGGAGTTATCACCACTGGTGTCTCTTAATGAGGCCAGACAACTGCAGCCACAGAGACCTCCAGTCAGGTGGCGGAGCACCCAGGAAGTGATGATACTCTCACAGGTTGAAAGCCCCCCCGTTTGGCCCCTGTGTGAATACAGCAACAAAGGCTGAGCTGCAGACAGAGGCCCACACACATTCACACACACAGGCGTATAAAAGGAGGCTTCATATCCTCCTCAGTCTAATTAAATGCTGTGTTTGATGATGAAAGTTGGGTTGTGATAAAAGGTTGTGAGGTGTTCAGAGGGGCAGTGTGAATGCATCTGAACACAGGATCTCGCCTCTACTGTTAATTAGAGCGCGACAGGGAAGGATTAAGGGCTCCACACCTGTGTCTGCTCAGTTTGATTTCACTGTCAGCGATGGAAAGTAGCTAAATACATTTATTTAGGTACTTATGTATCATTTTACTGAAAAACAAAATGTTGAGAAAACTCAGAATTTCAAGGCAACTGACTTCAGTCAAACTCAAAAATAGACTAAAACAAGTTTTTCTGAGCTATAATCTTTTATTTAGATAATTTACTTTTCATGTTCAGATAAACTTGAATCTTTGAGTTTTAGAAACCAAAAGAAATCTTTTGTTAACCCAGTTAGTCATTATTTGGTTGGAATTGAAAATATTAAATTATTAACCATTATTCACTTTCACTGTAATGAATTTCTTCATTGAAATACGGTCCTTTGTTTTTCTATGTTGTTAAAAAGAGGAAAAGTAAATCATCTCAAAAAAAGATTATTGGTTGGGAAAATTATTGGTTTTTCCCCAAACTTTTCAAAGAGTTTGATTCACAGCTCAACTTTTCAGCTATTTTACACTTCTACTCCACCATGTTTCCCGTAAAATACTGAATCACTACATTTGTATTACAGATATAGCTAGTAGTTATTTTTCAGATTAAAAAAACATTATATATCTATAAAAAGAATATAAAATACAAAGCGTTATCAGATCTTTAACCAGTGTCTTCCAACCTCGTCACATTTCAGATGTCTGTGAGATCCACGAGAGACATTTTCTCCTCTAAACGTTTCATTTAAATAACTGTTCAAGGCAAAAAAAAAAAAAAAGTAAAATTATTTATTTATAAAATTATTTATAATTTCTCAGAAATGTCATTAACCCTGTAACACTGAAACACCCACTTAATATATGCATTTACAGTTTAAAACAATGAGCTTTAGCATTAATGTACAATCTAATAAGACAGTACATAACCACCCACGCCATGTATATAAAGTAGTCTCATACTTTACCCAATATTAATCCAATATTTATTCATTTGTTAACAATCTACAGAACACTTGACTTGTAAAAATTCTGCTGGAAAAACTCTGAAAAACAGATATCTGTGTGACAGAGCTTTGTTTTGTCTTCTTTTGTCTCTCATTAAAGGGATACTTTGGGTTTTTTGAAGGAGGTTTGTCTGAGGTACTTTTTAATAGTGGGTGGACTACCTACAGTAGATGTCAATCAACACGCACCCCCAGTTTGGAGAAGCAGCAGGACTACGGATGGAGGACAATTAGCAATTTACCGCTCCGTACATGGTCTTTAATTATTACTTTAAGGCTTTTATCTTATACTACTACAGCTGCAGGCCTACTTTCACTTCAAGAATCTGCGCACGTCTTCCACCACCGGTGTTTGTCCTCTCTATGACAGTATAATTTGGTATCAACTGTTGCACAATATTATGTGTTTCAAGTCATATCACTGTCTAAAATACCCAAGAGAAATACTTCTCAGCTAACTGGTACATACAGCATCATCTCCATAATCGACTTCTCATCTTATCATCAAAAATCGCTGAATCTCTTAATCCAGTGAGCTCGCATGGAGATCGCTGACTCTCTGGATCATTTCTCTCTAATGAGCTCATTCATATCCTGTGTGTGTGTGTGCGTGTGTGTGTGTGTGTGCATGTGAGGCGTATTTGCATGTATGTGAGTGGCGTGTTTGATATCCTAATGCCTTTTGATGTTTAATTCACTAACAAGACTAGAAAGGCGTGCAATCAGAGGAGGCACACAACAAATGATGTGATATAGAAGACATGCGTTTGCTGCCAAGAGAAGAGGCTGGCCATGGACACACACATCACTTCATGGAACATCAGTGAGCTTAAAAACAGACTAATATTTAAACAAAAACTGAATGTGCATGAAACAATCTCACAGCTAATGCTTGTTTCATGCCTCTGTTAGCATCAGTTCCATGTTTGTGTTTGCTGCCTGATTTACAGGCTATAAATCTGTCGTGTACATAATGAGGCTATAGTGGGATAGTCTGAACGCAACGGCCCATTAAACACTGACGGGCTGCTGCAGGTGGAGAGAGAGGGACAGAGAAATGTCAACCCGCTAATTCAATCAGTGATGGATAGTCAATACAAGTGCCGGTTTCTCCCTTTACAGCCACAGTTAAAGACAACCAGGCTTGGGGAGTAATGGATCACATAAAACAGGACTACGTAATTAGAATACAAGAAGAAGGTAACTGTATTCCATTACAGTTAAGATTTCAGATACATTTAGTGAAAAAATTGGGACTATTAACAGGACTACAGTTGTAAAATATTTTAAAATAAAGAATAATATGCCACCATGCAGTGTGCTAACATTACAACACTTGACAAGTCTTACAGATTTCAGTTCATTCTGACGAAATCTTGCCGTTATTTTGTCTTAAAATCAGAAAAGTGAAACAACATCATTGCGCATTGATAGTTCTGCCTTCAGCTGTGAAAATACTGTCATCCAGCTCAGCATCTAATATAAAGAATATTCACAGCTAAGACCAACAGCTAACATTAGCTACATAGAACACAGACAATCAATAAACCGAACAGCAAAAATAAAATATTATATCAGGCTAAACAGTTTCACCTTATTTGGTATTGAAATCATGCAAAAGTAATCAAGTTACATAACTTAAATATTGCAACACTTGGATTAGGTTACTGACTACATTTTTAAACACGTAATAAGTAATTATGTTGGAATATATTTTTAAAGTAACCCTGCCAACACACACAGTCATTGTAAGTCCTCTCTGGTGTGTGAAGTGTTCGCTGAGAAGAGATAATAGAGGAGATGACATGATAATGAGCAGGTCATTGTGCCGTTTTTACATCAGCAGAGGTACAAGCCTTCTTTTACTTTTGACAAGATTTTTTCTGTTATCTCTGTTTTTCTTGCCCTCCTTCCTCACATTCAGTGCGTCTGCTGCTGTTGATGTATCTCGTGTCAGCTCTTCCGCCCTCTGTCCTCTGTCTTCTTTTCTTTTTTAGTGACTCGCAGCTTCATTATTGTTTTTATCAGCGTCAAAAGACAGATTAGTTCCTACAAGTGACACGATTGATTATGTGAGGCCAATTTCCACCCCGAGCCTCGGCTGGTTGCCAGGGTCTGTATTTGAATACTTCAGTGTGTGCTTGTGTGTAGACGGGCCATCATTTGTCTATTTGACATCAGAGGACTTGAGCTGCTACTGAAAAATTCTTTTGAAGACCAAGAGCTGAATATTCTCTTTAAGTTCCCATGAAGTCAAAATCACGGGCAATAACTGGGCTGTTTTCACTGTCTTGGTTGGCTTTTCACTTTACTAGCTTTAGCCAACACTCCATCAACCAGAGGCTGCGTCTGAAACTCCTTACTCCTCTGTTGTGGCATATTAGTATGCCACAACAGAGCGTTAGATTTATTAGAATCCTTAGTATGAAACCAATACTCCTGACTTGCAGACTATCAATGGTGAAATATTACAGTATGCAAGCACAGCTCTGGTACCGAAAACAACAACAGCACAGGAAGGAAATCACGTACGCTTCCTCTGCGACATAAACAACAGTGTTACCCTGGTGACACACTGACAGACTGCACATCTGCAAAATTCTCTAAAAAATGATTAAATATTCTAATTAAATGATAATGTGAAATTGAGAGAGAGTAAAGTACTGAGAAAAGTGCCACTGGGTACCGAATTCCAGGCATCGGTTTACG
Source organism: Lutjanus campechanus (assembly GCA_027495735.1). Taxonomy (NCBI): domain Eukaryota; kingdom Metazoa; phylum Chordata; class Actinopteri; order Lutjaniformes; family Lutjanidae; genus Lutjanus; species Lutjanus campechanus. The sequence goes on from JAJHUR010092559.1 coordinate 12,624, forward strand.
TATCATATCAGTTCAAATGTGAATGATACCAAACTCTACTTAAAGGAGGGACATACTTTTGCACACTAAAAACCTTAGTTACACCATCAATTAGACTCTTTTATGATTCACTTCAACAATTTACTTTACCTGTGATGAATTGTTTGCCCCAGGCGTACTCTAGATTCATTGACTGGTCGAACACTACAACAAAACCAGCAGCAAGTTTGTACAGTTTTTCTTTGTACAGTTGTACAGTACAATTTTAAATCCATGTTTTTTTTTTTATCTTTGTAGAACTTTCACAGGGCCTAGAAAAGTCAGCCAGTTTTATTTGTTTGAAGTTATCTCAATGAAAAGTGGAAAACTTTTAATGTGCATGTGCAGTGGGCCGCACAATGGGGAAGCCAGAAAACTTTTTTGGCTTATATGCTCATCGAGCAATTCCCATTCAAATGACTGGACATCATCTTTGAGTCCGGTATCTTATAATACATCCGTGGATTCAGGCCATTGTGTGTGAAATACCTGTGACGTTGCTTCTTGCCTCTAAAGCCTGCAATTTTCAGCATTTTCTCACCGTATTACAATTTATTGAAGTAGTTAAATATTAGGAATAAATACCAAGAGATGTTTTCTTTCTGTCAGCAAAGCATCACATACATATCCACAGTGATGCCAGCAGGTTTGGCAGGTGAAACTGTCAGTCCTCCCTCTATGTGATTGACAGAGATTGTCTCCACACTGTGGACATGAGCCTGTTCAGTGAGGCCCACGGTGGCTGGCTGGCGGCTTTGATGCCACCCACCTGCACACCCACACACACACACACACACACACACACACACAGCTGAGGCTTGTCGCTGACATCCATCCATATCTTTGTTTGTCTCCAGATCCATTGTCCTCCAGAAAAGTCTCTCTACTTTCACACCATAATTTCATCATTTCAATAACATTTGTATCTCTCTGTCTGCATTCAGCTGCTTACAACCACAAATCTGTCTCTAGCTTTGTCTTGCTCATACTAACAGGGATGCACCGATACCAGCATAGGGTATCAGACCAAAAAACTAAACCCGACCTTCAATCGGCGTGAGGGTACAGTCCATGTAAAACTGAAACAAGCTCACAGAGTGCACCTGTAGGTTGCAGCCACTGTCCTGCAAGTCCCACCAGGCATAAACTAAGATGTAACACCACTAAAAACTAGCTAAAAGACAACAAGACAAAGAAGACGTATCAAGACCAGACGAGAGAAAAAGTGAGCTTCAGTTAGCTTCGCACAGAAACAGCGCTTACCAGCTCTTACACTTGTACCAGGAAACAACAGCAACAATTTAGATAGTGAGGATTAAAAAACATGTTTTTAAAGTCATTATAAGAACTGTAAAGGCATTAAAGGCTGTAAAATATTCAGAATCAGCAAGTACTGTGCTCGTACTCAGCCTGAAAAAAGTGATACCGTGGCGTCCCTTCTGACAGACAGATGCACACACACATGCAGGCACCCTCTTTTTAAAGCGGTCATTGAGTGCAATAGGCCGTGTTTGCCCTTCACCACCGCTGGTCAGACTGTTCCCGCTCAGTTAAGGCTGTGGGCAGTGTGTGTTTGGACGAGCCTGACAACACTAGTTGTTGTGGGTTCACACAACCAGGAGGGAATAACCGAGAATCCCCTCGGCTATAAACATCCCTGCTCCGTCTCTTCTTTCAACCGAGCAGCTGAGCTTCAGCCTTGAGGAAAGAGAACATTTCATCTTCATATTAGATGTTTCTCCGTGGTGTTCATTTCTTCATCAGTTTTCTTCTGTTTGGACTTCCTGCTCAGTTGTGATGCTTCTGCCTTTCATGTCCATGCATGAAGAACATGCACACACTTAATTTCATTAAGCCACGGAGTGAGTCACTCTCTAGTTGTTTTCCTCCTTCGCGCTACTGTTTGCTTTCTCTCTGCTGATTTTCAATCTATCACTGAGTTTTCGCTAACCCATTATCACCATAGCAACTGTACAGTTGTTCACTTTGTTCCCCCAAAGCCCCTCATCCAAACACACACACACATACACACAAACGCAGAAACAGTATTATTGAGGTCTTTTAATTTAATTGTAGTTTTTCTGTTTGTTAGTGTTTTTGACAGATTTAATTCTTCACAGTGTTGTATGGGGACCGTTTTGCTATTAACCAGTGTGTGTTTGTGTTGTGCATAAATAGTTCCACTGACTGTTTGGTAAAACAACAAACGGAGGAAAAATCCCCTCTAGAGCTTTGCTGAATCAAATCACCAAACTTAATCAGCTCTCCAAGCTGTCAGTTTATTTAGACTAAATTCTTCTGGTGATGTTTAAATTCTGAAATTTTGCCACAGAAGTTTTAGAGGTGGAGACTAGAAATCCAGGTTGAAATAACCTGTAGTTCTTCCTGCATCCAGAGGTATCACTGAATGCTTTGTCAATATAGGACACATTGAGGTATTTACTACTTTCATTGACTACATTAACCATCAGCACTGACTGGACATCCACATAAAAAGTGCCAGTGATTCCATACTGCTGTTAAAGTGGGATTTTACTAGACCCTGTAAGCAAATTCTCCTTTCTTTTTCCTTTTCCAGCAGCCGTGGAGAAATTAATTGTGTTGCTAAGTGACACTTTAGTAGGCAGGACAGTAAGGTCCTCTGGTCACTTTGTCTTTGTAGTTTTCAATCCAGTGTGTATGAAGCAGAGGTGGAGCTCTGTAGGGTCGCCTGTTAACCAATTAACCAAAGACATGACTCCCATCAGCCTCTTCACACCCCCATTCACTTTTTACAGTGATAATTTCCTATTAGTAATTAGATATTGTTACCTCTGGTGGGCCTGTCAATGCCTGACTATAATTAGCACAGACCCGTCTTTGACTTATTGTCTCTCCGCTCTCATCATCGACTTCTTCCTGATCTTCTGCTTGATGTGGCCCTCGTCACGCTCCGAGGGATTCGGCAGCTGCATCATCTCGCCTCACTGGATCCAACTTCCCTCCTGGTTTCGCCTCAGCAGCTCTGTCTGTTAGCGTCGACGGTTTGTCCGCCAGCATCTTTACCCGGCACAGCATGATGTCCAGTATTTAAATGGCTGAGAGGATGTTTGATAGGCACAGGCTTATCAAGCTGGTTAGAAATTCAATTTCACTCCACTTATAGATGTTCGTATTTAATTTATTTTTGCTTGTGCTTCAGCTCCATGACTAACCTGTTTTGGACCCTACACGTTTGGCTGTCTGTTGATAATTTGTGAGTCATGTATTCATGATTCTTGTAACAGACGTAGCTTCAACAAGAGTAAAGACTGCATAGGAGATAAACAGATCACCTGGAACAAACATAAAGGGAGAGCTCTGTGGTGTTTTATGTGTGCATGCATGTTTGCATGTGCATTTAAGTGAACTGACAAGAAAAAAAAGCAAAGATGAGTATACTTGAGTCTTCTCTCAGCTCACAGGCATTTCACCCATGGATGGATTGCTGAACAATGTTACCAGGCACAGGAGTCCAGAAGGGCCCTTAAGCCACATTCTCTGTGTGAAGAAACTAGATATTCATTTAGTTCTCAATACCACACATTTAAAATGATAAAACATCCATTAATTATAGTATCAACGTACTGAAGCTACAAAAAAGATCTGAGTGTTTATTCAAAACTCCTGTTCAGTTCAGTCATATGTTCCAAATGAAAGTTGTAAATGATTACAACTACATTTATTTTGTAATTTGATAACATGTAAGTAGTTACTCTCCAGCAGTGCTAGCATCCTATGTGAAATTTTGTCATAATTAGCAGATGAATTCTGGAGTTATGGCCAAAAACTTGTGTTGTGAGGTCACAAAACTACCAAAATCTAAGCATTTCGTTTTTGAATCCAAGTGCATGTTTGTGCCACATGTAAGAAAAATCTCTCCAAGCTTTCCTTAGAGTGTGATGGACATGAGGTCACAGTGACCTTTGACCACCAAATTCAAAGACGTTCATTCTTCAGTCCTTGAGTGGATGTTTGTGCCAAGTTTGACGAAATTCTTTCATACCTCAAGCATACCTGAGATATCATGTTCATGAGAACAAGATGGTTACGAGGCCACAGTGACATTTGACTTTTGACAACAAAAATTTTGTCAGGTTATTCGGTCCAAATCCAAGTGGACATTTGCGCCAAGTCTGAAGAATTTCCCCCAAGGCGTTCTTGACATATTGCGTTCACAAGAATGGGGTGACCCAAAAACATCAGGCCTCTGGCCACGTCTTTTGCTGGCATGGAGGCTTTAAAAAAGGTTTTTCAAGGTGGATCTCTCCAGGTGGTCTACACACACAGGAATGTGCAAATGCAAGCAATTGCATTATAACCTCCAGGCTTATGTCTAGTACATTTTGTGTGCCCTGGACTTTTTTTCTTTTTGCTATGGTATCAAAAGAGGTACAGAATATATATATTTTTGTAGTATGTTGTCAAAGTTTAAAATTCTGGTGTCGTGACAACTCTAAATGCCATCATGACAGCTTCAGATAGAGTGTTTCTGTAGGACATTTCTGGCATTGTGCTCTGCACTAACATCAAGCAACATGGAAGAAATGTAAAATATCAACAACTGTGTCTTCACTTGATTATAATGTGGCAGCGTGGGCCGCAATGAAAGCTGCCAAGAGTGCTGCCTCTTCAAGTGTTTGTACATTTAAATATAATGCATTTTATTCTGCTTTATATGTAATCAAAACAAGGAATTGGTTCAACTTACTGCCTTTATGTTGAGTCTCTTGAACCCATTTATGGTGCTGCAGTACATCACATGCTTTATGAGTAAAGGCAAGCAATGGCAAATTATCTTTTTTCAGCAGAGCCCGAAACATCTGCTTGTTCAAGTGAATTGTTGCTAACAGTGTTAGCTAGATGCTACATGGTACTTACATGTGGTTCATAAACTATATTGTGTTATAAAGTGTGCTTTGTGTAGCTTATTATCACAATCATGCAGTTGCTTGCATTTGTGCACGGACATCCACTTGGACTTAAGGATGAACTGCTTAGATTTTGGTGGTCAAAGGTCAAGGTCATTGTAACCTCACGAAACATGTTTATGGCCATAATTTAAGAATTCACACACTAATTCTGACAAAGTTATGCTGGAAAGTAGCTACTTACATGTAACTAGTTACATATTAGTACATTACAAAATAAATGTAATTGTAATCTGTTACATTTAACTGAGAAAATGCAGTATATGTAATTAAATTATAGTTACTAATCCTGGCAGAGATTTGCACTCTCCTGAGTGCACTCTTCAACTTTATGTGTTTAATACTGAGCATGCATAGTAACAAATACAATTCATAAACCATGCATCTACTTTATTATGTTTGGGGCCTAGCAAACACAAAGAGACACCCTTTTTAAATTACTGATGAAGCTGCAAAGAAAGAGGAAGAAAGAAAGTGTCCAGTGGAGATCACCACCATGGGCCTGCAGTTAGTCCTGCCTTAAAGAAACCCACCATTGGTTTAACTCTATTGGTATTTTTGAGACTGTACTGTCTGTTGTTGTTGTTGTTTTTGTATTTGTATTTCAGAATTTCTTGATGCTTTGAGAGTAAGGACACAGATCATTTTGGGTTAGAAGAGGTGAGACAGAGAGACAAAAGAGAGTTTTTTGTGTGCATCTGAGCAGTTGTTCAGTTTTGGTTTTTATGGGCATCTGCGCTTTTCCGGCTTTTTGCACCACCACAAAGCTCTGAGATGGCCTAAAGGGTGGAATAAATGCATGCATGCATGCAGACATGCACACACACACACACACACACACACACACATGCAGAGGCCCAGGGCACTGAACAGATTATGTCTTCACACCCAGCCTCTTCGTGCAACGGGCTGCACTGAGGCTCAGGATGACTGTGACTGGAAACCCTGCCATTTTAATTTTACCCATGGAGGAGGGGGAGCACAGACAAAGAGACAATGACAACAGAATAAAAGATGGGAAACTTATAAGAGAGATGAGAGAGGCTTGCCATAAAAGCGAGAAACGTCCAGGGCTTGCTCTCTAGAGACTTGGAGGGGAAGGGAGTGCGGGAGATGGAGATAAAGTCAAAGAAGGAGAAAGAAATAGAGAGCAGGGAGATAGTATCTCTGTTGCTGCCTGGGTCCCTGGTGTCTGTTGTTCCCTCTCTTTTAAGATAAATTCAGTGTTCCCACAATTGAAATGTTCAAAAGAGTGGGTGTTCATGCAGTGAGGAGGCAAAAATGGTTTGCAGAAGGAGGGAGACCCAGGAGAGCAGACTCAGGACACAAGGGGCATGACCACGACGCCATCTGTTTTGCTTTGTTTTTGTTTTTTTTGTTTTTTTGTTTTTTTCTCAAGAAAAGCCTCCAAGAAAGGCCGGGGGAAAGGAGCAAAAATAGACAAGCTTACCAAAAGGAGAACATACTAATTAGAGTTTTCCAGGACCCTCACGCCACTGACTCACTCCCCTGCCAATCACACTCTAACCACTCAACAACACCCTCCTCTTCCATACACAGATGTCGCTCTGTTGCCATCTAACTCTCCTTCTTCTTCTGTCATCACGTCTTTTGCTCGATTTAGCTTGTTTGTGGAGAAATAAAAGGCATTTTTCAACTATGTGGGCCCACTTACTCAGTCAGTGGCCTGTATAATTACACATGCAGCCATTCTGACACATTTCAGCGTGATGGAGGCGACGCTGATGGGGGTTTACCCACCCTCATTTGCAGGGCTTTAATTACAGCCATGTTTGTTTTGTGGTGATTGTAGAAATTAGCTAACCTCAGCTATCACAATACTGACTGGAGAAGATATTAATCGATTTCCAACAAATTTAAACTTGGTCATGCTGATAAACAGATCCAGCTGCACATCATACATGGGTACTGTACTGTATGTATTGCAGAAAACATTCAAATTTTTTATGCTTACCATTATAATGAGATTTCTTGAAAACCTATCAGAGCATCAATCCCCAATTGCTCATTAGCTCGATTTTTTACTCAGCCTCAGTGCCAGATGTTCAGGCCAAGATAAACAGTTGCTCAGTTACGCTGCTCCTGGCACCACACAATAACTGTACGGTGTGTGTTTGTGCATTAATAACATTTGAAGACTAAAACGGGGAAGATGCTGGGAAGGCTTCCAGGATGACAAGATGGAGAGAACTGACACCAAGCACGAAAACACTCGAACCTTACACATTCCCACGCACCGATACCAGCCTGACATTTCCTCTCCATCTGGATGTTTCTTTCTTTCTTTGCGTCAGTGACGTCCACCGATGACACGAGGGATACAAGGCAGATTGTTCATTGTGTGATTTGCATATAGCTAAAACTCAACTGCCGCGTATAGAAGTTAAAGTGAGGTGCTGTTTGGTGTGTTAATGATGTTTGGATGCTCTTTGCAATCATTTATTCCATTAACCTCTGGGGGAGACATTAAGTAGCAGAATGAAGTTGTAAGAAAGGTCCATTTATATTCCGTCTAACAGAAATACAGAAATGTAAGGCTCTTCAATTATGATCGAGCTTTTTTCAATTTCCTTTTCTCATGTTACAGTTCAGCTTCAACAGGTTCCTCTTGACTTCAAACTATTGCTTCTGAATTTTATTTGAAGGCTTTGTGACCTCGAGAAAGAGAATTTCACTCGTTCACTTATGAGAAGCAACACAATATAAAGCAAGTTCAAATAAAAAAAGAGGCACACTATGGAGTTTATTAGTTTACCTTTCTTTTTTAGAAAGTATTTCAGAAAATATGATATGAAATTTGATGTTTTGGAAACTTTTTCTACAATTTCCTGGAGTCAAAGTGACTCAGGACAGGAAAAATAAGTCAACAGGAGTGGGCAGGAGTGGTAATCATAACAACAGTTAGTCAGCTTTTTATAAATATATTCTAATATGAATAAACACTATTTTCCTTATTTTGAAAACAATGCTAGTTGTTCTGTTGTCTTTTTTATTCTTTTTTATTCTCTCCTGTCTCCCCTGGTGGCTCGTTGTAGCCCCTTAACAGGTGCATGACATGTGGACTGTGGATTGAGGGGAACGGGATGGGATGGGAAGTCCTCTAGGATTGGGAAAAGACAGGAGTATTTTTTTGCGAGAGTGGGATGGGACAGGAGTGAAAATCCACTCCTGTATCACCCTCTACTCTGTGGTATACTGTGGATTTTTTACCTGAACTGTAAGGAGGAAGCATGCTTTTACTTTCTCTCAGTGTGTGGAAATCACATCACTGATGATAAAGAAAAGCATTACAACAGCTTTCCACACATTCATGCTTAGCTCAGGGAAAAATTGATAATTTTGCTGCAAATATCTGTTCTCTCTGAAAATGACAAAAAAAAGATATGTTTTTAAAAAATAATCTTGCATCACTTTACTAATATCTAATATTTCCCATCTCCCTCTTTGTTTCCCAGGACCCCAGAAGCAAGCACAAGTTCAAGATCCACTCATACGGCAGTCCCACCTTCTGTGACCACTGTGGCTCGCTGCTGTACGGTCTCATCCACCAAGGGATGAAATGTGACAGTGAGTACACACCCTGTGTCTGTGTCTGTGTGTGTGTGTGTGTGCACCTGTGTAGAATATGCTGTGCTGGTTTCCGTCCCACAGTCGAGGCGGCCCTAATGAGAACAGATGGGAATAGACTGGTACTGTACTACACTCACATCTGCAGCCCAGGCAGAATTCACTGTCCCGCCCTGCTGAGTCCTCTCTGCGCTCCCATTCTTTCCACCCACACTCCTCCATTAACTCTTCCCTTCTTTTCTTTGCATGTATGACCCCAACCTGCTCTGTATTTTTCTCCTTTTCCTCCCACGTCTACTCCGTCTTCCCTCGTTGCTTTCCCACTTTTCTCTCTTTACTCCCACACATCCGTCCCCCTGCTTTTCCTCTACATGTCCCTCCGCTCCTTATCGTCTCCATCCATCACCCTCTCTCCCTCTCTCCTCCTCTTACTCTGTCCATCCATCTGTGGGTCTCTGGTGGTGGCCTCATCGCAGATGGTAATGGGAGCACACCAGAGCAAATTGAAGCGGGGAGGCCATCGCCATTACGAGCCGCTTCCCCCATCTCCCGTCTCTCCTTGTCTCCTCCCAGCATCTCAGCCTGACAGGCCTGCCGGTGGAGGGAGGAAGGGGGAGAAAGATGGACGGTTGGATGGAGGAGGACAGAGAGAGGGAGGAGGGTGAGGATGGAAAATACAAAGGGCAGGAAAGGAGGAGGAGGCTAGAAAGAAAGTTAGAGGGCAGTAAGGGACAGAGGAGGAAACGAGGGAGAACAAATGTCCTCACTCCCCTCTGGTCTCTCATCTGTTTGGTTTTGTCAAACTGTGTGTGTGTGTATGTGTGTGAGAGACCAAATACATTTTACAATTAAAGGCTATATAAAGCCTGATTAGCCTCTTTCTCATCCCAGTAGTGCTAAAGGTACAGTACGGATTAACTGAAGTGTGTTACCTACAGTAGATGGCGGTCGGCACGCCCAAAGTTTGGAAAAGCAGAGAGGGATACCAGCACAGAAACTAAGCAATTTACCAGGGCTGTAGTAAAATTTTGGTTGACTTCTACCTACTCTTGGTCAGTGGGGAAAAAACCAAACATCTGGACACAGATAAGATATTGGCCTGTTACAAGTAAAATCATGTAGCTGCAGAGGAGGACAAACAACTGCTGCAGCCTGTTGCACCAGCTGTGTGCAAGTTCAGACTGAGCCTTGTTATAACCAGGACGAACGTTGTGCTGCACATGTTGCCTATGCCTATTTTTCAAGTCTTCCCTGTAATGATTATTTTCATTATTGCATAATCTGTCAACTATTTTCTCCACTGATCGATTAGTTGTTTGGGCCATGAAATGTCAGAAAAGGGTCAAAAATGTCAATCAGTGTTTCCCAAAGCACCAGATGGCGTCCTCAGGAGTCTTGTTTTGTCTGCAACCCAAAGAGTTTACTGTCAGAGAGGAGTCAAGAAACCAGAAAATGTTCACACTGAAGAAGCTGAAATCTGAGAATTTTGACATTTTTTGTTAAAGAATGATGAAAACTGATTAATCATTTATCAAAATAAATGCAGATTCATTAATAAATGCATCATTCCTCAGTGCAGTGCATGTCAGGGCAAAAAAAAAATGTGAGTAACAGGGGTTCAAAGATTATTTCTTTATTTATTCATTTGTTAATTTGTTACCTCAAGGCAGAAAATGAGGGAGTAAGGCCACTCATCTGTGCCTTTAGCTGGCCCTGGACCAACTGACCAGAAGGTGTCAGTTGTGCAATATACTGCTGTAGACAGGGTCAGCAGCAAAACATGTTTTAACCTAAGAAAAATCAACATCAGCTGATCAAGTGTATGTTATATTAAGAATATTTTCACCACTTTACTTTGTTGCCAGACAACCTTCTCCGGCCTTGGTTAGTTTATTTGTGTTATTGTGTCACTCGGGTGAATCCAAACTAACCTTTTAAAACACAGATGTCTCACAAAGGCACAAACAAACTAAGCAGTCAAGGCAGCAGTAGACAAGGTAAAGTGGTGAAAATATTCCAAATATAGTGTGCACTTAAACTGATATTGATTCTTTTTAACAACTCTTGAGCGACTTCAACAAATGTCCTGCAAGTTAAAATGACTGATTTTGGCAGTGGAGTCTAGATGAGTGAGACAGAGCGATATTTGGCTTGTAACAGTGGTTTCCTGTCTGAAAAGGCTGTCTGTTGGCAAGTAAAGCAGTGAAAATATTATAAACATAGCATGCACT
>JAJHUR010092560.1:0-11472 GCA_027495735.1 Lutjanus campechanus
TATATATATATATATATATATATATATATATATATATATATATATATGTACATATATATATATATGTGTGTGTGTGTGTGTGTGTGTTGGCTCACTAGAAAGGCTCTGCTACACTAAATGTAACAGGACCTTAATTAGTATAAGTAGCAACACCTGTGTTTACCCTACTATTTCATATTTCATATATAACCATACATGGTAAATACCGAAATTTGTGCTATGATTGTTAGGGCAATGCACACAGATACTATACACACACTCAAGCTCACTCACACACAAAAAAAAATGACACTCACACACCATCTGGCATAGAATCCTCTTGGAAGTTCTTCTTATGCAACTATACTTTCTGAGTCATGGTAAAATGTCAACATAATCTGTAACAAATCATCCAAATATCTAGGGGGAATATGGGAGAATAGGAGTGTTGTCATTTTTTCAGTTTATCTAGTGGAGTGTTTAATGGGTTTGCCCATTTGTGAGTTGTTGTTTTTTTTTTAACATGACAGCAGCTTTTTCACAGCAGCTATTTTGACATGAAATAGTAGGGTAAACACAGGTGTTACCAATGATACTAATCAAGGTTCTGTTCCATTCAGTCAAACAGAGTCAGGGTGCTGCTATTGTGCTATTGTGCATGTTGGCTCACTGGAAAGGCTCTGCCACACTAAATGTAACAGAACCTTGATTAGTATCATTGGTAACACCTGTGTTTACCCTACTATTTCATGTCAACATTGCTGCAGTGAAAAGGGCCTATAACCAGATCTATCAGCAGCACTGTAAATACTGAAGTTTGTGTTATGACTGTTAGGGTCATGCACACAGAGACCATGCACACACTCATAGTAATAACACTGACACTCACACCATCTGGCATAGAAACAAACATGAGGCCTATGTCTCTTCTAAGTTCCTCGTGCAGCTATACTGTCTGAGTCATGATAAAATGTCAACATAATCTGTAACAAATCATCTAAACATCCAGGGGGAATATGATAGGAGTGTTGGCATTTTACCCATATAATGGTATAATGTGACATTTATGACAGCGTAAAAAATGTCCACGGGTGGGTCTGAAAAATCAAGCCAAAAATGCGCTGATGGATGGTGGATCTGTTTAACCGGAGGACCTGACCACCAGGACGGGGGCGGAACCGGTCCACTTCTTCTTTCATCCCACCGGTGGGATGTTTGACGTCACATATTAGGGCCAGCTGTGGAGAGAGGGAGGGAGTAACAGAGAGAGAAAGCAGGATTTTATTCCCGTTAATGAAAGCATCATTTCAGCTGTAGGCTGTCGCTCTCCAGTTGTTTTTAACTAAGCCACTGCATTCCAGTCCAGACTTCATTTCTGCTACTTCGTTGGCTGAAAAGTATGCTCTGGTGGCTTTTTTAAGGATTTCAACATTCAGGACCAGAGTAGAGGAAGAGGTAAGGGGCTGTTCATCCAAATAACACGTGTTTCTATATGGCTGCAGACAGTGGAAAGATGTGTGGGTCGATTCAAGATTTTTATAGGAGCTCGACTGGAACATTTAACAAAAACAGACTAAAGAAACCCGTCAAAATCAAGTTTCGTGTTAAAAGCTACTCTCGAATTACTGTGTAGCCTACTAACCGTCACTAATATTAGCTACTATGTTGCGAGTAATAGCAGAAAACGGCTACTTTTTCAGGCTGAATTACAGACAAGTTACTTGCTATAGAGAAACAGTGGCCAGCTACTCAGGTTATCTCTTAAATCAAAATGAAAAAAAAAAACAAAAAAACATCCCCGTTGCTTTCCTCGTGATAGTCACCCCCCTCATGCTTTGATAGCAGATGAGAATGGCAGAAGAGACCGATTACTCCTACTACCGATGAGATAAGAAGAAAAAGTAGGAAACTGGCTATTTTTGCGGGCAAGGCAAAACCTCTACCAACTCGTTTGCAAAAGTTAACTGACACTAAGTGTAACCATTGCTGCTCTCAGGTCGTTTAAAAGTAATTATTCGCCTTTGAGTGAAGGTTAGAATACAGATGTTTTAAGGCGTAAATTGATTTGTTGCCATGGCTACAGCGCAAGTGCTGCGACGTAGCTTAATTAGAGCAACCAGGTGTGGTAGGAATTGTCCTGCTACTGATGAGAAAAGAGGGAAGGTAGGCAAACTAGCTATTTTAACCAGCAGGGTAAGAGTATATCGAAACGGCAACTGACGTTTGGTGTAACAACTCTCACAATAGGTGGTTTATTGCCTGATGATGATGATGCCTAATGAGTGAGCATCCGGGTGGTGCTTAAATGTATTCGTTGCTATGGCTACAGCGCAAGGTGTTACTCTGCGACGTAATTAGAGCAGCCCGGAATTGATTAATGGGTGTCCCTCTGCAGCCTCTTCCAGACGCCGTTCAGACGTTTCTAGCGTTAGGAAAATAAACTCATGGTTACAGGGGGGTAAAAATACTCGGCTGCTCTTACATCAGTGCGCTCCCTCCATGATATTTTTGGGAACTTCTCCCATTCGCGTCGGAGTGGTTACTGGGTGTCTGTCTTTGCCAGCTCTGGATTGTCGCCTACAACGACTCTGTGCAGGGGTGTGAGAAGACAGAGCGCGCCCTGAGGTTCCGATATAAACATGTAAAAGGAAAACAGCAGTGCAGCAGTGAAGAAGTCTTTGAAACATAAAAGCAGGACACTGATTCTGGGACTTTGGCACACGAATGACGGCTTGACCTTGTCTCTGTGAGGATATGGAAGGGACCAAAGCGTCCAGTCCCGTCGCTCGTATGAGCGCAGCGGTGGCTGCTGTGTGGCCGACTGGGGATGTGGCCGGGTTTGGATAATTGGCGCATTCAGTGAACTGAAAAACAGTCTGGAGATGGGAAAGTGTGCTGAACTGTATCAGAAAAATAGTTTATGCTTTACAGAGCAGAAATGGATACTTACAAAATAGTGTGTTGACTAGCTTTTAAACGTTTATGTTTTATTTTAATGCGCTGGAGGAATGTGGAGTGCGTTTATGAACGGCTCGGGGCTGCACGGCGGGGGCGGCGCTGGCGGGGGCTACGTCCCATCTCAAGGATGGGAGTTTGTGCCCTGCTCCAGGATGGATAGGGCAGATAGAGGCAGGGGCCAAAGCCGCAGCCCGCTCAGGAGGATCTCCTCTCCGCCCACCGTCTTCAGTCAGCTCTACGAGACCCAGTTTGGTGGTGCTTCATCGGGCGGAGGAGGAGAAGGTGGAGCAGGCACGCAGCTTGAGGTCCTCAGGGGACAAATGTGGCGGCAAGGTCCCGAACCCCAGCAGCAGCAAACACAGCATACGAGGCTTAAAAAGAAACTTGAGGACTTGAAAAAGCGACACGTACAGGACAAGGAAGGATGGATGCGAGAGAAGGAGTCATTGTTGAGAGAAGTAGCTGACTTACAAGTAATTGGAAATACTTATTACCGCGTGAACGCTAAATACACTATATTTCTATACCTTTAGCACGTCTATTGTCCTTAAAACATACATTGTTTTTTTGCACAAGTATCATATGAGTTCACAGTGACTTTATTGTATTTTGTGTTATCATCTTTTAGATTCCCAGAATATTTCCCACAGCTTCAAATAAAAATTGTTAATGTGATACACCACCAGTAAGCACTGGATTATTACCAAGTATTGATTTTCATCCTTCTTAGTCCTTCGCTAATTGCTTCGGTTACAGCTTGTGCAAAAGTCATATTGTGTAACTTTCAAATCTGCCACTTCATCTAGTCATATTTGGTTGACAAGACTGCTGCCAACTGTGTCCATGCAGGGAGGGGAAAACAGGAGGATTCTGCTGGACTTGAAGACAGTTTTGGAGGAAGTGCAGGCGGAGGTGAAAAGAGAGGAGGAGAAGAGGAGCGAGCTAGAGCTGCAGTACACCAGAGACAGATGTGCTTGGGAGTTGGAGAAGACTGAGCTCAAATGCAGGATTGCACAGGTAACTCAGGGATGATAATGGCAGTGTTGGTGGAGTTGGGGTGTAAGACTGTATTCAAAGAAATCTGCAAACAATTTGTCAGTTGCAGAGGTTTAGATAGTGTTAATGTATGTGTGCAAATTTATGTATACATTACTTTGCAGTATATATAAATGTAAAGTAATGCATACAGTACATTGCTCTACAAACAGACACACACACACAGAGTTATATTTATATAGCTGTGCATGTCTGTTATGCGTGCGTGTGCAGGTGCATGCACAGTATGAGAGTGGTTATACAAATACAAACACTAATCTTGTTTAACAGTAGGCCTTAGCACCAAGTTTAAATATTATTGAAATTGCAATGTGGCCAAGTGTAATATTTGAATTGCAAAAGCTGCAGTTTTCTGATAAAGGGTAAAATGTGTCACAGTGTACCATTGTAAATGATGCACTGTGGTGGTGTGGTGGGCCTACAAATCTTATTCTCCAGACATAAGGGAACATGCTTGTGTGGTACGTAAACATAATATATAAAGCTTTTTCGGTGCAACTTATGTTGAACCTTCCTCCCGCGCACCTGTCACACATTCAGGTGTGCAGTGATTTGTTTCAATGTTTTATTCAGTGCAAAGGAAATGCAGCAATTACTATTCCCACTAGAATTATGACTCATATCACATTTGCAATATCTGTCAAAATAATCGCAATCTGATTTTTCTGGCATATCATTCAGCCCTATTTAACAGTAACACAAGTTTTGTAACAGTAACACAAGTTTTGTAATGCACGTAAAGAATCAATATCTTTATTGTTTCTTGTGTGTACAGTCCTTCTGATACTGTATTTTTGGGGCTGATGCCGGTATCAATATTAGGGAGTAAAAAAATAATTGACCAACATTCTTTATACATGATATAAGATACAGAATATAGAGTATATGCATCAATGCATTTTTGCAGTGATCCCTCAAAAGCTTTTTTAACACACATATTTTACGGTTTAGCAGTAAACATTATTGTCCAAAATGATATCAGGGCACCAAAACAGTAAACAGTATTTTTATTTTTATTTTTGATAATTATAAATAATAATGAATTTTAAAAAAACACAAGTAGAGGAGAATATATGTATATATTATGCATGAATTAAGTAAAAGGATCAACATACATAAAATCCTGCCTTTAAAGCTAACAAATAAAAACAATCTGCATTATGTTCTGTTAAAAAAGTTTTCATATCGGGCAGCATATATGCCAATACTGATATGGACTGTAATTGCTGTGATAGACCAATATTGGATTGGTAATATTGGTTGACCAATATATTGATCAGGCCCTACTTGTGTGTATTATATTTGTGTATTTTGTCATGTTCTGTGCATGTGTGTGCACGTCTGGCCTCCAGTTTGGTGTAAATTGGGCTTGCCACGTCTGCCACCCACATGGCAGGGTGATAAGTCACTCTGGCATTTGTCCAACTCAAGCCTCAGCTTAGACAAAAGATTTGCACTGAGGAGACAAATGTAGCTATCCCCTCTCAGCCAGACACAGACACCCAACTTGGCTTTTAAAACCTAGCTCTGAGTAGATGAAATATTAACCTATTGTTGCTGTGGACACCTACTTTTCAGTGTTTCTTGAAATGGGCAGAGAATACTTAGAGAGTTAAGTTTGCATACCAGTGCCATGCTGTGTCAGGCATTGCACAGATCGCTTGAAGGATCATGCATAGTTATTCTTCAAAGCGATGTGGCTTTGGGGATTTAGCATTTTTTTCTGGTTAGATCAGAAGATGGATTTATTTGGTAGCATTAATGTAGAAGTCTAAACCTGATCAGATCTGAAAACTTTTGATTCTGTTTAAGTTGCTCAGAGTTGGATTTCTCTTTGTGTTTACTGTCTTTGTGTGGCTCTGTGCTCGTTCTGTCTCTAGTGTTTTTGTGATATTGTGACGACAGCTGCTTTATCTGCCAGTTGAGCACCATATGATTCCTATCACAGATTTAAAACCGATTGGTCACGCATTCACCCATCACACAGCTCTCTTTTTGTGTGTCCTCCAAGGCTACAAGAAAAATCAAATTATTCTCTGTGACGCAATGAAGCTTAGAAATTCCATTTTATGGTGATGGAAATTAACAAGGTGGTGCAGTGATGCTGCAGAGCAGTTGGATAAGACCGTTGATAACATGATGACATGGGAATGCAACAGAGTAACATGGTTTTACCACATCACAGATTTTACATACACATAGATGGTATAACTGGCAGAATGTGGTTCCCTCTATGTGAGTGTGTAGATGGCACAGTGTTGCTGTTGAGGGCTTCTTCTTTGTCCTGCTGGCTCTGTGCCCTCTCACACTGTGGCTGACAGAGAGCCTTATAAAAACAGAGACATTTACTGTCCTGTTTTGTGTGTGTGAAGCCCAATGTGAGAAAGAGGCTTAATCTACTGCTATACCATAATGCCGCACACACCCCAAGATATATACAAACCAAGATGCTGATGTGCATATGAGACATCTGTGTTAGAGACATTTGAGCTGCTACCTGCCACTTTTGAGACCTTTGCCACCCTGGAGACTCAGGGAGATCAAGTTGGTTTGTTTGTTTGTTTCTAAAGTGCTAATGTAAGTCTGTGTGTTTAAGTGTGTGTGAAAGTGTACAGTTATTTTGAATGAAACGTGCACACATACATGCAGACATTTCTATATTGATTGCACAAACAGACAAAGGGAAATGTGACTTGGAGTTGAGCCCTGCTGGGAGGGGTTTGCTTCATTGTAAAAGCTGTTTTGTCTTGATGCCACATCCTGCCACAGTTTATAGTTTTGGGTATGTGTTTACTGGGGGCTAATCTAGGGTTGCTCATCAGGTTAAAAATACATCAAGTCAAGTTTTCGGAAATCATTCACAGCTCAGTAATCAAATGACTAATTTACAGACTTCTAACTGCCATATATCCCTCATGGGCAGTTTAGAGTAAATTTATAACAGCTCTATGACCACATTTTTGGCATGCCTTTAATTCAGGAATGTAACATTGATTGTAATTTGGCTGTTGATCTCAGCAAATGTTGTTGAAATCCCATTTTTAATTATTCATGTAATTCACTTTAAATGTTACATTCATACAGAACAGAACAGAAAATAATGGTCTGATAATCACACCGATTACCATTTCTTTTATTCATTTATATATGAACTGCTGAACAAATCAGACGTGGTCTGAGAGAAGAATGCAAGCTGGTTTAATTTCATTTCACTTAGAAGTGAAATGTTAACACTTTCAGCATGGGCGAGAAACTCTTGTCATTTTCCACATGTGCAGAGGAGATACCATTTTGTAGCTCTGACAGGGAGTGAAAATAGAAGGTGTTATGGAGGTAGAAAGTAGTTGTTAGGGCAGTTAAAACTAATTGATATGAAAAATAATTTTCGACTTAGCATTTATGTCTGAGAAAAGCCTTTTGCTTCAATCAACTGAATGAGACATACAGTCAGAGAGGGCTGAACTGAACTCTTCCTTGCAGTTTTCTATGATAAACTTGATATTATTCCACTGCTAGCAAGACAGTTTGCTTTTGTTCATTAATTGCACTTTGTAGAAAGACTTTGAAAGCGGTAGCCAGAATACTGCAGAGGATTATCCAAGCAGCCAAGTGTATTATACAAACCTGAAGCTGGTGAATGGATGAAGTGGTGGGTACTTAAGAGCCTGGGTAAGTTGGAATTTTGAGGTCATTTTAAGTGAAGCTGTAAGTGACATGGCATTTGCACATTGTCATGGGAGAGATGTCCTTATCTGCACTTAGCCAGGAGAGTCTGCTTAAAATCCACGGACTAAACTGCTGCATAATTACTTTATAAATATAGTTTCATACATAAAATTTCCACATCTTACATATTTTAACATATTGTTTTAACAGTGGTTAGCAGCAAGTTTTCATCCCTTTGTTGGTCATTTGATTGGTTAGAAAGCTGTGCAGTTATGCATAATCATTTTATTATTTTGAATTTGGCTTATTACACTATGACATATTTTTTACACCAGAGATTTTGAGTTCTAATTGCAACCGAGTTAATTATGCAACAACATAGTTGTAGCTCATCAAGAATTGCATGCTTGTTCTTTTCTTGATGTTTTAATTATACACGTCTCTACAGCAGGCTATGGCTGTGAATATAACTACTGTATGTTGTTTCCACATCCTATTTGTGCACTTTCACCACCAAATACCAAGCAAGCACCCAAGGTCCCAGGCAGAGGTCTTAGGCCGGATATTTCCAGGCATATTTCTCCGCATGCCACTGATTTATGAAAGCCAAAGGCAGCTAAGAGACATCTCACTCTGCCTTAGCAGCCAAGTCCCCCTCCTGCCTTTACCTCGTCTCCCCACCTCCCCAAGGAATGTGACATTGTGCAAGGCTCTGTGCCCGCTATTTATAGTGGGTCACCACGGTGACACAGTTACCTTCATATACCCTGTGCCACATGATGACAGACTGGGTGTCCAAGGGAGACAGGGGATGGCTCCTTATGACTGGTTTTTGTTGTGTGTGCATGTGCAACTGCGATTTCTCTCAGCTGGCTGTGACCTGTGTCCCTGTTTGCTTGTAGTTGCATGTATTCCTCCAGAGGACAGTTTTTCTCTGCTGTCTCAATCAATGAAAAAATGTTTTATTTTGACTCCAGCCCATCTTGTTTTTGCACTTTCACTATTTGTTTACACTTGGATGTTTAAATAGACTGTGGACAGCACCCATCATCGTCCGTCTGTAATTGTGGAGAGCTTTGAGAAGAGCCACAGGCAGACAGAAAGGGTTGACTTGTTTTTCTACACCATAATTTCATGACCCCAGGCCACAGGCAGAAATAGCACCATGACCGGGGCTTGTAAGAAGGCTTTGGTCGCTGCCTGTGACTGAACACTGAAATAACACACTCAGGCATGCTTGTATGCATTCTCTCCCTCTTTCTAACACACACACTGCATAAGGCACACACACACACAGACACGGAAGCACAAGCATATATGCACATGCACAGGCGTTGTCTTGGGTTCTATCCAGTTCCAAAGCCAACACTTTCCCCCACTTTTTTATAAGCAACAAAAGTGCACATATTTACCACAGAATTTACAGATGTTTGTACTTAAATACAACCTTTTTTAGATACTGCAAAAGAGGAAAGCCTCTAAATTGAGAATTCCCTTGTATTACAGTATCTCTCTGGTATAGTACATTTCAAAATAGTTTTCCTAGAGCAGAGTGATATAGGCTAAATCAAATGTCGCAAGTACCTCGATATCGATAGTTATCGATGTTGCAACTAGAGCTACAATGATTACTTGATGAAATTGAATCAATTGAAATAATTGCCACTATCTGATGATTGATTAATCATTTTATGGTCAAAAAAGTCACGTTTGCTGGTTCCAGCTCCTCCAATGTCATCAGTCAGTCATCAGTAACTTTTTTCAAGCTCTTTTTGTTTTGACAGTGAACTCTGACTGTGAAGCAATCTGAAGCAGGGCACGGTTTTGCAACATTTCTTATTGATTCTCATTAAAATGACAACATGTTTTGACATATGTTTTTGGTCCCAGCACAGTGAAATTTCCAGAGGAAATGCCCAGGGTATTTCACTTGAAAGGGCTCTGAATAGGATAATAGTAATATTCTCATCAAAACAAAAATGTCCAATTGGACCTAATAAAATTGGAATTTGAGTAATGTGCATGTTGAGAGGAATCACAAGTTTGGCCTATTTGTGTTGAGAGATCCTCTTTGTATGAATCTGTGTCTGCTACACCAGAGTATCATCTGCCTGAGGCCACATGCATCCGATGCAGACACATTTCTCTGTGCCTGAATCTGCTATATCCTGCACTGTATCCTGTGTTGGTGACAAACCATAGACAAGAGACTTGACCCCTGAACCCATGAACCCTGTTTGTCAGTTCTTACAGGATACTCAATTCTCTCCCTCTTCCCTCCTCTGAACCCACTCACACTTGTCCCCATGGTGCATTATTCCCCCGCTTTCTCCACCTTCTCTTCCTGCCACTCCTTCATTCTCTCAATTCCACTTTTAATTTCTCTCCTGCCTTGTTTGTCTTGTCATCTGGCTCCCCTCCTCTTATTCTCCAACCGCAATTTATCCTTTATCACCACTAACTATTTTCTCCTCTGACTCTCCCACTCCTTCCCTTCCCATCTCCCTGCTCCCTTTTCTCTCCTCCTCTGTGTCCTCTGCACTCCCCTGTCTGATTCTTTCTCTTCAGTTGGAGGCTAGAGAGGGTGCTGGGTTGGTCCAGTCAGCAACAGGTCCTAGCTCTGGAGCGTCACGGAGCACTCGAGAACAGCACGGCGAGACCCCAACGCTCCGCCGGGAGAGGGAAGAGCAGCGGAGGCTCCTGGCGGACACACACTCAACAGCCATGGACCTGCGCTGTCGCTTGGAGCACAATGAGAGGGACTGGTCAAGAGAGAAAGCCGAGCTGCTGGAGAGGTTCGACGTGGAGAGGAGGGAATGGGAGAGTCAGCTGAAGGATATGCAGAAAAAAATAGAAGAGGTAAGGTGCTCTGAGAGTGTGTTTCTGCATTTTGTCAAGGCTTCATGGCTTGGTTGGGGTTACATTTAGGTAAAGGAAAGGCAAGTTAATGACCCTCAAAAGTATGTGAAACAATTTCCAAACTTACAAAACTTCTCTACATTCTCTAAATGTATGATGTATGGCAACTTATGCACTGAGCAGTCTACAGTGTGTAACACTTCCCTCCTACACATCCTGTTCAACATCAACACTGTCAAAACAATATCCCTGATCAGTGCAGCTGCAGTATGAGGAAGGGAAGGAGTGGAAGGAGGAGGGCGAGGGTTCTGCTATTTCTCTGATCTCTGTGTCCTGAGACGCAGCTAGTGATTGAGACAGACTATGACCTGGAGTGATGTACAAGGAGAGGCTAGCATGCAACAGAGAGCTGATTAGATAAAAATAATTCCTCCTTATGTGACAGTCAAAAGCTGAATTGTGCTAGGGGAATATGAAAAATACAGCTAAACAACTAGTCAATTAATCATTTGACCAAAAAATAAAGTGCCTAGGGGATTTGCAGGTAGGTGCTATAATAGTCACGAGTACAGCCGCTAACAAACCTATGCCCTTTACATTTTCTTCAAGGACACGCCCTTACTGGAGACAATGCTCACCCCTGCATTCTCCTCTGAAGTAAGCACGCAATGTCACCGCCCTACTATGAAGGATTCGCCCTAAAGACTTTGGATTGGTTTGACAATGCAAGTTTTTTTTAAGCTCTCTAATTGTTTACACCTATTCACTCTGTATTGAGTGAAGCATTTTGAGACTGGTAGGCGAGCCTGGTGTAATGGTTCCCAACCTGGGGTCTGGGCCCCTCTTAGGGGGTTGCCAAAAATCACATGGGGTTCCCCAAGGTCTGCTCTGAGGTTGTCAAAATTTTGCACATCTTAACTAAAACCACAATTTAAACAAAGGCCTGTATACAAA
>JAJHUR010092562.1:0-13547 GCA_027495735.1 Lutjanus campechanus
ACAAACAGAAATATGGCAAACACAGCCGGCATTTATCACAGCGGGCTCTTTGTGTTTATGAGTCCATTATCCGGCCCGTCTCCTCTGCTTAATTGTGTGCTCACACACTTTGGGTCGATAATGCTCCACCCGCCTGTGGCCAGAAATGAAAGTACAACGGTGTGTGTGGTGTGTGTATGCGTCCAGTATACGCTTCGTTCAGGGACATTTGAGCAGTGTGTCACCAAAGCAGCATGAGTGGCCTTGCCTCGCATACTACAAATGGCTCTTTTATGACTTCTGTACCCTCTCTGGGGGATCAAAACGCTATAAAACAGCATGCAACTCTTAATAGGAAATAGCCTGTGGCCAGTCTGGCTCGCTGATGATTTAACGCCAGTGATTTAGACCTTCAGTAGCTGCTGCTGCACTCCTGTAAAGAGCAACAGTGACTCTGGGCGAAGCAAAGCCACTGATTTGATGCCTGAAGTGACATATGTGATTGCACGAGGAGGCAGGGCAGTGGGGGAGTCTTGACACAACGATTACTGAAAACAATGGAGAAAGCAGATCACACTTGAGCACACCACAAAGAGCAATTACCTTTCTCTGGGTCCCGGGAAGCAGAGGGAAGTGAGAGGAGGGTGGTGGGGGGAAATAGTAAGGAAAAAAAATAAATGAGTCAAAAAAAGAAAGTGGAATGGGGAATTAAGAGACAGGAGAAATAAAAGGATGAGAAAATTGTATAGTACGGCAAAAGATGAAAAGGCAAAAGAAAAATGGGGGAAGGTGGAATAGAAAAAGCAAGAAAAAATGTTAATACACAACAGAGTCAGAAACACACACAACACTCTTTCACCTCAATCACTTTGTCTTCCCGTGAGGTATGTGTGTGTGTGTGTGTTTGTGTGTGTTGCATGTGTGCACTGGAGCTCAGCTCTGTGTACTTTTCATTTCAGTGGCTTAGCGTTCTGCTACATTATGACACAGCACACCTTTCATGTGAGACGTGCCAACACACACACACACACACACACACACACACACACACACACACACACACACACACACACATATAGTCTGAGGGCTTCATCTAGAACGCACAGAGGGTTTTCAATTGAGAACCCTTTTATATCCTAAGAATTTTATCAATTTTATCATCATTTTTAACAATCTATGTTCCAATTACCATTATTGAAACTGAGAAAACGTCTTTTATCAAACATGCTTTCCACAGTCCTTGAAGAACTCTTTCTTTCAAAAATGGTTCTTTTTGGATTACAAGGGTTCTACAGAAGGAAGGGACCCCTAGTCTTACAAAGAAATCTTGAAGAACCCTTTCTTAAAAAAAGAGTTCTTCAGAAGTTAATGGTTCTGGGTAGAACCTCAGCTCTTCAGAAACAGCCCTTATGGAATCCTTATTTCTCAGTGTGATCTCTGTTTCCCTCCACCTTCCCCTCCTCTCCATCTCTCTTTCATTCTGCTCTCTTTCGCTCTTTTGATCTTCCTTTCTCTCGCTACAGCTCGCTCTATCTCTCACTCCTCAATGCACTCTATTTCCCAAAAAGCCCCCCAAAAAAGAAAATTCCTGCAACACAGAATGATTCATATCAACAGCGCAACTCATCACAGCAGCTCTCCTCCATATAGTCACTGTGACACTCGATTATCAGGAGCACTACAGAGGAGGCACAGGCTGAATAAAGAACACGGGGCTAATTCAAACATCGACTGCCTTTGATTCTTTGATGATCCACTTAGTAAGAAGCAGTGTGTGTGTGTGTCTGTGTAGTAGCAGCTGGCAGCTGATTTCAAACAGGAATCTTCAGAGTCAGAGCATCAGAGCTGCTGCTTCAACTTGCTCTCTAAACAGCCGGTGGTCGCCCACACACGGAGGCTAAACCAACACATGTATAAACTATATAAAAGCTCTCACCTGCTACATGTAAATGTGTCTGCACATGCTGTATAAAAATGCATCTCTTTCTCTCCGTTTGAATTTCATTCATGATTTTTTTTAACCTCTCATTCTACTTCCATCTGCTCCATTTCAAATCCAGACTCCATGCTTTTTTCATTGTCAGTCACTTTGGTGGAATTGGATTTTTGCTGTCAAAAATTCTCAATAGCTCAATGCTGCTCTCCATTTACCTCAACACTATGCCCCATTCTTCTCCCTCTACAGCTAATTTGCATGTGAGTGGCGGACCAAAAGTGCTGCAAATGTTTTCTTACTGATGGAAGAACCACATCGCACCTGATTCAAACCCACAACAGACTCCAACCTTCACAAAAAAGACCTGCAGTATTGTCAGAATCACTCTGTTTTTAATTTGACTTTGACAGCACAAGACTGAGGCTAAACCAGCCACATCTGGATATGAATCATTTTCTCTCTGTTTTGGCCTTGTATCAACACTCTGCCAGTGGTTATTCACATCTGAAAACTGAGCATTTTCAAAAATAGGGAGAACTGAAATATTGGCATTCAATGACCTCAGGCAGTAAAGTTACAAAGCCGTCTTTCTGGTGCCTCTAGCTGTGTCTATGATCACTCATTTGTATATGTCAGTAACGCCAATCACACTACAGGTGTTCACATTAAGTCATATTTATGGTTACGTTGCCTTCACAACAATAAAATGGTGATTTAATGAGTATTTTAGTGCAGGTATTACTGTTCATCTGCTTAACTGGGAGCATTTATGAGCTGTGATTTAAACACTACTTCCTAATCATCCAGCTGTCTCACAAACAAACAAAACATTCATGAGAACAAGTAACGAGTGAGTTTGGTCGTAGAACCACACAGTATAGGTTATGATGCAGAGCAAGAGGGGACAAATAGCAGATTTAACCAGCCAAGTCTTAACAGAGGAGCCGGGCTCTGTCTGTCCCAAACACAGGGTTGTGGTCAGGATTTTAGAAGTAGGTCCAAAGTCCCCCTGCAGAACCCCACACACATGAGAAATTTTTGACACCCCATCAACTAAACTGTGTACAACTCTTAGAGTATTCAAGAGAACACAATTAGTTTATTTATTTAACTATATTCTGCAATTTTTACATTTTTGCATTATGCTCTGGCAGGCATGTACCCTCAGAAAAACCGCATGAATTTCACATGTGCAAAATCACGTGAAATATGTGGAACATGTGTTTTTCACAAACATTTCTCTTCTTCCCCTGAACTCAGAACATCTCTATTCGTCTCCCTCTGGTTGATTCAGTAACACTCAGACTATGCAGGTTGGACTGCTGGTTATTTCAGCTGCTGTTACCTTATCTGTCAAGCAATTACCTTTGGGTTTCAGTTAGAGTTTTCACAAAACTGGAATTTCAAATTTCAGTACAATATCTTGAAAAATATCCGTATTTGATCTCATGTTCAATACCATGGGGAAAACCCATGAGGGATATTTATATTGTTGATGAATCAGTCAATTATTTCTCGATAATCGATTAATTAATCCTGCCACAATCTCATCACTTGAAAAATGTAAGATAAAATACCCACTTTTTTTTTCTTAAAAAATTGCTAAAACAATTAATTGATTATCAAAATAGTTGGTGATTAGTTTAATAATCGATTATTTGATTAATTGTTGCAGCTGAAATAAATTTTTTTAAATTTCTAATGGCAATGAATATTCAGCTGGAGAAAAAGAGACTGAGAGTAAATTCTCTCGCTATCGGGGAGAAGAGAGAGCAAGAAATTGCGCCTGGTACCAGAATATCATTACTGCAAAAAATGAGTATTGAAACCGTTTCAAATTTGCACTATTGCTATTTATTGATATTTCGATATTCTTAACAACACTAGTTTCAGTAGGATTAGAGATCGGAACATCTCTTCTGGAGCCACATATTTCATAGTTTCCATCATATTCTGCCTAAATCTGCATAGTTTGTGGCTGTGCAATTTCTCGGGCGCAGCCTTGGCAGCAAAGCCAATGACAGGTTAACCTGCACTTGACCCGCATGTCCGCAGTTTGCTTGACATCTAACTAATCCCTGTGACGAAAGCCTTGCAGTGGTTTGACTTTTGAAAATTTGAGCCAATCAAAATGTGGGACATGCTCAATATGTGGGATGTGGTATAAGGGGTAAAAATGCTGTGCAGTCCCACATAAAGTGAGACACCTGGTCGGTCACCCTAAGGATACTGGGAGAATTCCTTACATTTTAATTGACTTTTTTGCCTAAAAGAGCCACATTAAAAACTTATTAAAACATTTAAATGAGCCGTAAGAAACCCTACATGTGTAATGTGTGTGCTGAATATAAACTGTATTGAAATTTATCAAGAAATATTACTGAAGCTGTAATGCAATCTTTCATACTGTATTTTGCAGACTAAATTAGCAAAAAGGAACAAGTAATTTTCCGTGGACAGAGATCTGCATGAAAACAACCTAAAAACAGAGGTGTGATCCAGATTAACAGTACAGACAGAGAGTGAAAAGAGGAGAGATGTTGTTGGCTTACTTTGGCATTGAGGAACAGCTGTCCCTGACCTCAGTTAATGGGAGGGGTGACACATGGCAGAAACAGACAGGCAGCGAATCAACCAACAGCTGAAGATGAATGACACAGACCTCAGAGATGTGGGGAGAGTTTTTGGCAGGAAAGTGAGGAGAGAGATAGATAAAATGTCGACAGAGGGGAGAGATAAAGGCAGCAGGCCAGAAAGCCAAAATGAAAAGGTGGGAGTGTAGCGGAGAGGAACGGGAATGAGGCGTGAGACCCTCTGTGGGGGCTGGATGGCGGAGGGAGCGGTGGAGAGGAAAAAGAGAGGTAAAAAGAGGTACGAGATGAAAGGTATGAAAGCACCAAAGCAGAGAGATGAGTGAAAGCAAGACTCCCACCACTCATGTGTTTTTTTTTTCTCGCTGTGTGCTCCACATATTTCCAGAGCTGAATAAAGGATGACTGACTCACTACTACCAATCTCTCTTTGATCCTGATGGCTGTGAGGCAGGCTCGGATGGAGAGGATGCGTACAACTCACAGATTAAATGAGGTCACGGCTGTAGATGTATGGTGAACTGGGTTTGAGAAAGTCACACAGAACCATCAGCGTCTGCAGCTCCGACTTCAGTCAGCCATCATCAGTAGTACTAGCAGCACTGTGTGTAGTAGTAACATTAGCATAAGTACAGTTGAAGGAAAGTCCCACCCATGCTACTTAAACACGCTTGTGATATTCAATGCGCGATCCCACAATTTTTGATTTCATTTTTATATTTAGATCCGCTATACCTGCAGTGATTTTCCCATTCATTATATCCCAAGAAAAGCAACTGAGTAAGATGTAGAAGAATATCATACACAGCTGCCAAGTGCTGATGACAAATGTAGGAAGGAAAAATGTGAGAAGAAAATCTATAATGGCAAAACGGTGTAAATCACTGATGCTGAGGTTGGTTGTGAAATTAGTGTTGTTGCCTCCTTCATAATGGTTTTCTGCATGAAATAAGACTATTGATTGTTAGTGTAAATGCAAGAAAGCTGCAACCAAAACCTGATTTTTTTTATGGCTCTACAGATCTGATGCAGCATGTGGCTACGATAAGCTAGAGTGACGAACTGAAGGTAAGCGCCGTCTTAAAAGTGAATGTTTTTCACATTTTTATCAATAGCTTTCTCACTTTTTTTGTCCATTGACACTTTGAACTAACTTTGTTTACCATCTCCAGTGTTTACTGAAAAGTAACAGTACCTGTCCCAACGAAATCCTGACTTGTATTCTCCAACCGTTAAATTTGTTATACTTCCATTAACATTGATCATTAAACAGTTTTTATTTAAACTCATGCTTTAGTATTTGATTAAGGCACATGTTTAAAATATGATAGTATTTTGTATATTTTGTGAGTAGCTAAACTTACACATACTAGTGTTGTAGTACATGAAATCGGCCTTGATCTCAAGACCACTTTCCGAAGGTTTCATCTAGAAATCAACAGCCTTTTTGCTTGGTTTTGTCTCAGTCTCAGACAAAGAGGACTTTTATTTTCAAGACCAGTCAACACCACAACTCTGGGGATATCACTAAATTGCCTTTGCATGGTCTGATTTATTTGTTAACATCAGTACTGTGACTAGATGTAAACCTTCCTGCTTCAAGTCCAACCAGTAACTGTTGTTAATGGCTGTCACCCCCCCAGATACAGATACATACATTTTGTGACATAAACAGATACAGACAGTAGCTTCACGTTACACTCCTACTCCAAAAGATGTCACATTGTTTATTTTTGATCAATTATGCATTCAAATAAGAACATTACAACTAAATAGGCCAAGGAATGAAGGTACGTCAGCAGCACTAACTGCTTTTAAAAGTATTTTGTAGTGTTTTTCTCCTCATTTTTTGCCACAAGCATTACAATTTGCAAATGTAATGCTCAGTAATGGAGATAAAGCGCTCTTTTCACTGAAAATATTGTATTATTAAAATCCAAGTGGTTCGGAAAACGTTTACAGAGAATAACTTGACTATGCATCTTCAGGTGCTAAACTGGTGTAATAAACCTAAAGTGTCCACGACTGCTGCAGTAAAAGAGGCTTTTTAAGAGGCAGTGAAAACAACACAAATGTAACTAGTCCCCAGCCTGCTCTGCTGTGCTTTCCTCTGCTCTGTAGCTCCCAGGATTGCTCTGTAGAGACTCGTGTCCCCTCCAAACCATCTGTCACGCACGCATACACAAACACACAGAGCACCGTGGCATCATACACACTTCACACAGACTTCAATTATCAAACAGCTTCACTGAGTGTCTGGGTTGGGGCGGCCGCTATGCTAATGCACTTACACACGCTAATTGCACAGCCGAATGCTGATTGGAAATGTCTGAGGAGGAAGTTCTTGTGACTCTCCTGTCAGCGGCAAGCAGACGGGGAGGCAGAGAGGGCCAGGTGTGTGTACAGTGTGTGTACAGTGTGTGTGTGTAGGAAATATGTTATACTTATTGATTGCTGCTGAACTGGTAACTGTATGATTGCTGACAGGGTTGTGACTTTGGCTTCAGTCCAAAGTGGATGTGGATCTGATCCAGATTCACACAGAGCTGTGACATGTGAGAGCAACAACAGCTGGATGGTGATTTTAGAGGAAAGCCCTTTCATCACACAGTAAAGAGAATAACAAAACACCCCTCAGGTATATTTATATTTAGCAGCTGTTTCTCTACAATTATTCTCCCTTAAAAAGCAATTTTTTTGCATCATTTGTGTGAGTTTTATAGCTTACTTAGAAACCTGATGCATGAAATCATCCCCAGGATAGCATTGCACTGGGCAATTTCTTTAAGTTAAATAATATAATCAGTGCAAAGGCAAAATAAACACTTAACGATGACAGCTATAATAATCATGATTATAAGCAGCAGTTAATCCAGAAAAATCCACCCTAAAGCTCCCTTTGTGAGAAACATTTCTGCTGTCGCCGCTTACAAACGCATTTTTATTTTGATTAATTCCAATTTTGGTGATGGAGCTTCATAATCTACACATGTTCTACTGAAATATTCTCCATTTTCATTTGTCCAGACTTAATAAACACTGAAATTCCCTTGCTGTGTATTTTAAAAACTGGACCCCTGAGTGCTGATCATTGTGTTTGCAGAAAACGGTGAATGTTGCACATGTCTGCAGTTAATTGTAGTTTATTGTAATGGAATGTAGAATAATGGTGATAAAAGGCCCAATAAAGCTCAAAGATGAGACCACACCACAGAAGAAGAGATGCAGTGTACACACTTTACTGAGATGTTAACAGGACTGTACAGAGCTGCTGACAGATATTGGGTTATTTTTACAGTAATGTACTATTGATGGCTCGGTAAAGTGTCCACTCTCTGGTATTTACAGTTGTGTCTATAGTGTGATTAGATACCCAGTATTTTAATTAGAGCCCGGACCAATACTGGATGACTGAGGCCGATACTGTCATCAATATCTGAGAATCTAAACATCCTGTTAACAATATATTGGGGATATTCATTTTTAACAGAAATGAAAGATATCTTCTGTTCGATCATTAAACTTTCTAGTTCAGGCCAAAAACTGTGTTACTTCAATTTTTTAGCCTCTCGATGTCCCATTAGCTTCAAGGTTACATAGCGACAAAGCTCATTTATTTGTCATTTTACAACACAGGGATGGAAACATACAAGTTGCAGCCTCCTCTATGTGACTCACAAAAACAAAAGTTATATTTAAAAAATTATATACAGTAAAATCGTTGAAAAAATAATTCTGAAAGTCTGAAATAAAACTATTTTACATGGTGGAGCACAGAAAATTAATAGAGGAGTCACACAGCCTGAAAGAAGAAGCTGCTCTGGTGGTACAACAGCGAATACTTCTGTATCTGTTGCCAGACGAGGACTGTTTGAAAGTGAGATTTATTTGATTGGGGAAAAAAATGTGATTGTGATAAAATATTTTATCAGAATTCTTAAGTTGTCAAATATAGCAGCTCATTACTGAATAATAATCCAACTAACCACTGACATCTGTAAAGTTTTGGTTAAACCGACTACAACTAGGAACTATGGGCTTACAGCACTCTTACAACCAACGAATAAATGAGAAAAAATGAAAGAATATAATAATATATAATATAATAATATAAATAAAGAACTCAAAGTACTTTTAATTTTTATTGAATCAAACCATGTCACTTATCTCGCTGACTTTTTTAGGGGTCACAGGTCAACTATTTACAAAAACATCATGACCAATAAATAAATAAGAGGCAACTATCCACTGAGCTCTTTACAGCTTTAGTAGAGACACTTTGATGCTCATGTCAATTGGATTGCCATAAAAACAGACAAGGAGGGTTTATGAGCACATGTTTATGATGGCTCACTTTGCTTATAGGCACCAGGGCTGTTGATGGGTTGACTGACAACTGGCTGTGTGCTCCTCACCATGTCTGAATTATACATTTCCTCAGTGGAAAGGTCTGAAAGTTTTAACACCCTGCACATCCCTTACTAAGTTTTCGCTCTTCTGGTAAAAGAATATAGAATATCAAGACTAGAACACCTCGCTTTCAGAATAGTTCATACCCTGAAGTAATTTGCAGGCTAAACTGGTTGTATAAACAAGTACATACACTTTAACTTGTCATTTTGAGGGCATGACCACATGGTTGCACTACTGTATTGATTGTACCTTTACTGTACTGATTATATATCACTATGTTTAATATGTTTTTGTTGTTGTAGTGGTGGTTGATAAGGCAATAAAGTGTTGAATGTTGACCAATCTATCCCAGTTGCTTAAATGCACAATATGTAAATCTTGCTGCTTGGGGTCTCTCTCACATTATAACAATAATAAGAGACATAGTTGGATAACACTGTGAAGTTGTGTGGAAATATGGGAGTGAAAATCTATCTGAGATGACTCAAGCAGAATTCAAGTTCACGGGAACAGTAACATTAAAGTTTTATTCACTTTGCTTTAAGTCATGTGTGCTGACTTTCTGCCTCACTCTCTGATGTATACAATGTCAGTTTTCCTGAAGCAACCAGCAACTAGCAGGCATGAGCTAGCAGCATCTACACCGTTAGCTTGAATAAATGACATATTTCTCTGGGTTTGAATGTAGTTGGAAACATGTGGGATAATATCAGTACACAGTTCAAAATAATATATAACATATCTAGAGTTTTTAGCCATTTTAATGTGGAAGTGTTACATATTCAACCTTTAATTCGGACACAACAACACAAATTGACGTTATCTAGTGTTATCAAGTGATTTTTTGTTAAGTGTTGGTAGGTGTGTTTCTGAGGTTTGGACAGATCCAGGTAAGCGGTTTTCAGTTTTTATGCTTGACTAACCGGTTGATTCCAGTACAGCATGTCTGCTCCACGGATCTGATCCATCCTCTGCACGCCACCAGCTGTGTTACAGCAGCGCAGCATTTTGCCTGTCTGATTATGTTTACTTGCTCAGATTTTGTTGATTAGGTCCTCTTTCCTTGCTCTTTTTTCTGTGCTCTTTGGTTAAATAGTTTCTTTTCTGTTTGTCTTTATGATCGTGAGTCTGCACAGGGTCTTTTATTTTGAAAATTAACTGGATCCCCCCTGCCTTTTCTGTGTCTGAGTTCCTGTCCGTTCAATCTGTTCAGTGCTAATTGACACGGCATCTGTCAAAAATAGACTTGGCGTGTATTTGAAATGGAGCAGAGCGGAGAGCTGTTTCTGGGATGCGCCGAGGCGCTGCTGGTGGAATCACAAACATTGTGTAGAATGGCCACGATCAGCTCTGGCTGACATGGCGCAGCTGTAACACGATGCGATGGAATTTAGCCGTAATGCAACTATCTCCTTACTGATTGTCCGGAAGAAATTGAATTTCCAAAAGCATATTTTACAAAATGTTGAACGATTCCTTAAATAGTGAGGTGGCACGATGACAAAAAAGTGTCCATGGAACAGGATTTTGGAGTTAATTTGGATCTCACTAACAGTCACACCAGTAAAACCATCCGCAGTGGCACTAGAGTACTTAAAGCTTGTGTGACAACTGAGCGGGTAAACCCCCTGTGACCTGGTGAATTAGTCATGGCCCACAGCCATTAGGCCTAATGTAGACTGTCTGTACGTAATTACCTCTCTACACCGTAAACTTGTTTACAGCACCAAGATGAGCAACAAAATGAGCACCCAGGACCAGAGGGCACAGTGAAGGAGGAGGAGGAGGACGCCTTCTCTGCATCGCTGGTACAACACAACACATGCTCCCTGCCTCTCTACATACACACACACACACACAAACACACACACACACCTACAGAAACACACACACATAATCACCAATATCGCCCAAGGCAGCGAAGAAGTAGGACAAAATCAACTGGAAATAAAAATAAAACTGTTGTCTTCAGTGTATTAAACAGTGTACACAGCACACGGCGCTGCCTGCGTGATTTGAGCAGACAGTTGACGTTGTTTACAGCAGCAGCAACGCCTCACCCTCAGTACACAGCGTCATTTCTAAGAAAAACCCACCGATTTACAAGGCCGATGGTGAAAACGGTGATTTTACTACAGTAAAAACGGAGAAACACGCACAACCCCAGTTTATGTTCATGTAGCTTTGTGACCCAATTCCAAGCGTTCGGTGTGGCAGAGAGGCAATTGAGAGAGGGAGGGGCAACAAGCTGAGGAGGCACACTCAGTACCCATGTGTCAACAGTCGTCATATTTCATTACATATTTAAGAGCAGAGAATGGGGGTGGGATGGAGGGACAGCGTGTGTGTGTGTGTGTGTGAGGGACGAGGGATGAAGGGGAGAAAGAGGGATTCTGGGTGGGCGAGAGAGGGAGAAAGATGATGTCCTGCTGTTCTTGCAGCTCTTGATCATTTATACATCACACTACTCTGGAGTGTGTGTGTGTGTGTGTGTGTGTGTGTGTGTGATTTTGTACACAAGCGCCGATATTCTCGACTGAGATAAAGCTTCAGTGAGATGTCACTTCAGCAAGACGCCCCCATTCATGTATCTTACTAATGTGTGTGTCTGTCTGAGTGTGTGTGTGTGTGTGTGTGTGACAGGGAGAGAGAAATAAAGAGTGTGTGGGAGAGCGCAGGGATTTGGTGTCGAGTTGTGCTCTGAGCTCTACTCACACTGCAGTTTGGATCATACTCTATGCATGTAACCTAATTAGCTGCATGTGCCATAAATCATTATGTTTCACACACAGTCTTCAGTAATGACTATCTCTCTCTCATTCTGCCTACAGTGGCTGCACTGAAAATTTTTAAGGGCCAGTTCACCCAAATTACAAAAAGGGAATTCCTTGAGGCAAAATCTTCTCAAATTGGGGGTCTATGGTCTAATGTGCATCAACTGTGGTTGTCCTTGATATGAAAAAGTTTGGGAACCCCTGCACTAACCTGTGTGTCAGCAAACAGGCTACACCTGTTTGAAAAAATGCTCGTCCTGGTCATATTTTCAAGTTCAAGGTCAAGTTTTGCACACTTACTTCACTTCCAACCTATTTTCTTTCATGCTTAAATCCTTGACATTTCTGTTTCCCCTCCAGTCAGCATTCAACATGGATGACAAAAGACAAACAAGGCTGAGAAGCAGCACCTTTCATATGATCCACAGCACCCTTTTTATAGGGATGTCCTCAAAAAGGACAAAGTTTGAAAGGAAATCAGGGAACTATTGGGAATTAGAAAGTAAATTGTCCCCCACTTAAATGTAAAAACAAGGCTGACTTGGGTAAATTATGTTAGTTATGAAGAAATAGGTGGGCACTTTCTTAGTTGCAGAGAGGGAAATCCCAACCAGACCCTGTATGACTTGTCTTTATGACTTGATACCACAAAAGGTAAGTACAACTTCTTTATATCATTTGGGTGAACTAACCCTTTAAATGGCAAAAGCCTTTAGAGCAAGGGTTAGAATTAATTTGAGTTGTCTGAGTTGTAATTTGAGTTGTTCAAATTGTATTATTTGAAAAAACAATCTCAGCACAGGCTCCAGTTAGCAGCTGCTTTAAAGCTTCTCATCAGCTGAAGAGTTTGTTCAGTTGTCAAGGTGATACATGCAGTATGTGCTCCGATCAATACGAAAACAAGTAACTACACCTGAGTGGGTTCCTTTGCTGATCTCTTGCATAAATCCTTCCAAACAGATACGTTGCCATGTAATTATCAGGTTTATCTCATTTGAATTGAACGATGTGGGGTTTTTAGCCAACCACGGGGAAGTATCGTGACTCTTTGTTCATTTCCGAGTTAAACTTTTTTACCTGCATCTTTTTACAAATAATTGATTTTTGAGTCTGATCCTGAGCTGCAGAAATATTTTAAATCACAATCATGAAAAGTGATAAATGTGTACCTTTAAATATATTCTGTCAAAATAAATTATTTGACTAAAATGTGATATTGATTCTGAAATAACTAAGAGGAGATTAATTTACCACCTCATACATTTAATCTGCAGCAGCCCCACTGAAAACATAATCAAACACCAACATCAAGCACCTCCAAACATCGTCTTAAACAGTCACTTCTGCCATCTGTTGTCTGAATAGATGGACGGGCTACAGGCAGACACCGACTGCACCGGTGTCCTGCTGTGTTCAGTCCTGTATGATCAGCGAACATCAGCATCAGCTCACATCGCTGCCCGCCACGGCCCGGGACCAGTGAGGGTTTTATCGGGAGGAGATTTATTGGCTGGAAGGGCAGGGGAGGGGATCTATAGGAGGAGGAACGGGAGGAGTAATCCGTCAGGAAGACAGGGATTACAGCAGGTGTGCCTAACAATGCTAATGTAAGAGAGACAGAGGGAGATGGTGAAAGAGTAAGTGTGAGAGAGACAGAAATGTTTGTGTGTTTTACGGTTTCTGTATACCTGAGTGTTTGTAATTCTGTGTGTGTGACATGACACAGGAGGGCTGGAGAGTGAGTGTGGACACAGCTCCCGTCGCCATAATGACCCTTTAGAGAATGAGGGCTTCTGGGAGGCTGGGTGGACATATCCTGGACATGATCTGTGTGTGTGTGTGTGTGTGTGTGTG
>JAJHUR010092563.1:0-28419 GCA_027495735.1 Lutjanus campechanus
GAGGTCTGAATGGTGCAGATGACATGCGGGCGATGGGAGAGGGTGGTTTCCATGGAGCAGCGCTGCATGCGAGCGCTGCAGAGCCTTCTCAATCCTCCGGAGAGACGGCGGTGTGGAATATCTTAAAAGGATGATTATGATCATATGTTAGCAAAAAAGCCCTCCCTCAAAACAATGTGACTGGATTTTCAATTTAGCACAATCACGTGTGTGTCTCTGTGTGTGTGCGTACTTGTGTCTCACACTGACATTTCCAAAGTGTGGTTTTGGGTGTGTTACTTGCTTACACTGGCACATCTTGTCGCTCGCTCAGTCTGCTGAAGTGAAGTCATTTGGCTGATACAGTTTTTGGATTTTAAGCCAAGTTTTATGATTTTTTTTTCAAGCATTGGACAAAAACCACCCAATCATTTTTTTTTGCTAGTTCAACAGTTTTCATCACATTATAGCCTGTTAATATTACATGATAAGAACACAGCTGTCTATTTATAGCAGGACATCACACGGCTGATGTTGAGCATGTGAGTTTATGCAGCTGCAAATCTGGAACTGATATCGTAAGGAAGCTCAGACAGGATCAAGAGATAATCTGGATGTTCCAGTGGTTGCATTGTGTGGGATTTTGACAGTGATAATAATTCATGTTATGGTGAGTAATTACATATCTAAGTGTGTATGCATTCACATTAATAACACTTCAACCAACATCACAAATCATGCCTCATGTTGAGTGTATTGAACAGGGAGCACTGGAGGTGAGGGAGGGGGAGGGGAAGAACAAAGGAACCAGAGGAGATGGTGGGAAAACATGGTGTGTTAGGAGGAGAACGGTGCCTGGTTTTAAAAGCCACAGATGATAATTTCTCACCGCTTTCCTGCATTTCACATTATTCTGCTGAGACACTGAGCAAAGCATCTTTAAATGAAGGAAAAACGAGGGGAAGGAGGAGGAGGAGGGAGGATGGGAGGGAAGTCGGAGGCGAGGGAGAGGCAGCAGAAAGCACGGGGAGGAGGGAGGAGGGAGTGCTGTTGCGTCTGCCGCCGCTGTCATTCCGCTGCTGCGCGGTTCAGCGGCAGGAGGGTGCGCTGAAGGGAGGAGTGTGGAAAAAACGGAGGAAAGGAAGACAGGAGGGAAAGGAGAGAAAGGGAGTGCCTGGGCAGCAGCACTGCAACAGCTGCAGCTGCAGCAGCCTGTCAGGACGAAAAGAGAAGAGGGAGAAAAGGGGACGGAGGGAAGAAAGAGGAGGCTGCAGGATTGCCTTAGAGGAAGCATTTTTGCACAAGGAAAAGGGTTTGATCAGGAAATCTTTTTCTCTCCCGCTGATGCTTTTCTATATGGTCTCATGCAGGAGGCATGCTTGGAAATAGTGTGAAAGGCAGAGGAGATTTGAAGATGGAAAGGACGGATAGCACAAAGGCATACGGCCAAGCAGATGGCAAAGGAGTTGGTATGGCAGCTAAGAGGGCCAAGTCTGGAGTGCCCCAGAGCACACAGCGGGGTGAACTGAAGGTTTACCGGGCGGGTAGTTCTGATGGCAGGATACCAGTGTCCTCAAATCTCCGCAAGCAGCGGTCCATGACCAACCTGGCTGTACTCACTGATGCTGAGAAGAAGTTGCACCTCTATGAGCCCAAGTGGTGCGATGACATGGCCAAGCCCGGAGCAGGACAGACCAAGACAGGAAAGCCAAAGACCGCAGGGGGTGGCAGCAGTGCCGGAGGGGGTGCCCCTCTTTCTAGAAACCTATCCAAATCTGAACACTCGCTGTTCCAGGGCAAACCCAAGCCCTTCAGCCCCCTGGCTGCCCCCTCTGCACTAAGCAAGCAGAGTCGCATCCCTCGTGGTCCTTACGCTGAGGTGAAGCCCCTGAGCAAGGCACCTGAGGATGGCAAGTCAGATGATGAGATCCTCTCCAGCAAGGCCAAGGCCAACGCTAAGAAGCAGGGCGCCGGAGCCGGAGGGGAGTCCGGTTCCAAAGGCCAGGGGGAGGAAGGTGGAGACAAGCCCTTCCTGAAGGTGGACCCAGAGCTGGTGGTGACAGTGCTGGGCGACCTGGAGCAGCTGCTCTTCAGTCAGATGTTAGGTGAGTACAGCAGAGCAAGTCTTGAAACCTCTACCGCCACTCCAGGGCCGCTATAGTACGTGTGGTGTGGCCGCCATGTGCTACAAACCAAACGCCCCGCTTGTCTGATTTCTCAGCAGCACGCCCCCTTTGATTCAGCCACCACACGGCACCTGCTTGCTGCTGCAGATTCCCCCTGAACGGATTTTATGCAGAGGAAAAAAAATTGAAGACATCCTTGTTGTGCGGGCCATAACAAATTGGGGTCTCGTCCGGCAAAGCATGCTCCTCCTCTTATTATTTCATTGAATGCTGCTTCAGTTTAGTTTGCAGAAAGCTACAGTGCTGCTCTATTGTTCTTATTCCTCCAGCATGTCACTCAGGTGTCTGAGGCTCGCTGCCATTGATGATGTGAAATGTGCTTGCTTGTTATCATAGCATTGCCGGCTGATTGCATGAAAAAAGCCTGAGGGGTTGAGGGATTATTACCAGCACGCTGATCTCCTTTTCAAAGCTCCCGTTTGCTACAACATGTGTCGATGCACTCGAGGGTCCATCCGCCGCTCCACGTACGCTTCCAAAAAGAGAGATGGGAAAGAAGGCATGCCATATTGAATTCATTTCAGGCACACAGACACATATTTAGCCTCCTCCCATGCTCCATTCATCTGTAGAGCACTGACAGATGGTTTACACCCTGCGTACTACGATGGTGCAAATGGCAGAGAAAATAGCTTTTTCTCTGGAGGTGAAGGTCAGGGTTATCAATAGGAGTGGCTTAATGAAAAAGAAGGGTATTGATCATGTGATGGTGATTATTATTCAGATGACTTCATCATCTTGTTATTCCTTTGTATATAATCATGCAGGCTTGTTTAATGGTAGGTGAGGCATGTTTCTAATTATGACCCGTATTTCAGTCACATGACAGGAGAAGGTATCGCTTTTACCCAAAATTTAGATGCATTATGATGCAAATCCAGTTTTGATGTCAGTTTTTCCTGCAATTATTTGACACCTCAGATTTGAGTTATTTTAGTGTACAGATTTGCAGAGACTTAAAGAGATAGTCCTGATTGTTTGATGAAGGGTTGTATGAAGTGCTTATCCATAGTCAGTGTAGATGATGGTCGACACGCCCCCCCGCTTTGGAGAAGCAATGAATTGTTGTGGACAGGTTCAACAACAAAAGATATTTTAGCTACTTAAAAAAGGCCCACCTAAAAAAGAATTAGTATCGGTTTAAGTGTACACTAAATTTAGAACATTTTCACCGCTTTACTTTGCCCTCAGACGGCCTTTTCTGACAGGAAGCCGCTGTTATATGAGCCAGGCATTATTACTCTCTCCAAACCAAGCAAAACTCTATGACTCTGTGGACGAATTCAGTCATTTAACTTTGCAGAATGGGAGTTTCCATTGCTGCGACCTGTTAATTTGTTTGTGTTTTGTTTGTAACACAAACAAACTGAGATCGAACGACTGATCGAGGCAGTGGTGGACCAGCAACTCCAATGTTCTGTGAGATAAAATTACTGATTCTGTCTATGGAGTTTGGTTAGCTTGCTGAGACTGATATTTGGCTAATTTAATGATGGTTTCCTGCTTGAAAAGCCTGTCTGACGGCAAGGTGAAGTGCTGGTGAAAATATTTTAAATATATAGCATAATATATAGCATACATAAACAAATATTTATTTTTTATTTATTTATTTTTTGGTGGACCTTTTATAAGTGGCTAAAATACCTTTTGTTGCTGACCCTGTGGACAACCGTGCATGCTGGTTCTCCTCTCTGCTTCTCTACTGCAGGAAATAGACTGACTCTTGATAAATATCCCTTTAATGTAACGCATAAAACTGCAAAGGGGTGAGAGTTTGGTTTCTGATGACACTTGATAGAAGTATTTTAAAGATTTCAATAACTGGAATATTAGAGTATGGGGTGTTAGAGGGTACTGTGCTCGCCTGGTATCAGTCAGAATTGTCAACTCGTTACGCTTCATGTCCATATTCACAATCAGTCAACTCAGTGAAGTGGGCGGATTCGTGGGTCTGGACCTGCAAACTAATTGCACTGGTTCAAGCATGTCATCGACAAGCATTTCATGTATTATTCAATTAATTTCTTAGTGCATCGCTCCGATATCATCTAGAGGGTTGTGTTCTCTGTTGCATCTTAATGAACACGTGTGCTGATTTAATCTGTTATCCATGCCTCATTAGCCTATATGGATGTCTATCACTCACGTTTGTCACGCTTAAAGTCAACTACAGTAAGAATGGCAAACAATGACAAGGATGTCATGGGTAGCAGCATAGCGTCACAGAGTTTTTGTTGTGTGTTTAAGCACATAATCATAGCCAAAATTTCTAAGCGCTCTGCAGAATCAAGCACCACACCCATGTCTGCTTTATTAACCTAATTGCATAAAATTTGCAGCAGAATGCCTCAGGCTGCTGCATCTTTTCTCCTCAATGTATCGCATTGATCTCCATGATGTTTCCAAATCAATTCAAAGTCATTATTTCCCAAAAAGGGAGTTTATTATCTTCATTAATTATTTATCATCATTTAAGATGATAATCCCATGCGGGCCTTTGACACGAGTCAAGTGCTTTGTACACACGAAAGGAAAAAACACTGCCAAAATGGAAACAGAACACCATTATGGAAAGGCGGGATATTATCACAACAATAGGCTGTTATTGACTTAAAGTGATCAGAGAGATAGAAAATATCTTTAATGACGGTAGTATTTATGTTTTCCATTCATGGCAGCAATATCTCCGCAATCTTTCCTACTAAACTAGAGCTTTTTTTCCCTCCGTGTCTTACTGTACTGCACGTGTACAGTGGACATGGTTGTTACTGTAAATAGATCTTTTTATTCATAGTCTGCCGTACATTCAAAGCCAGCGTAATGCTTAATTCTTTGCTCTGCTTCTGCAGCATATCTCATTATAAGCTCACTGAAAGGATGCTTTCATTTCTGACCATAGAGGGTCTCTTTGTTTACCAATATGACATAAAGAACGGTGAACTTAGTTAATGGGCTCATTTATTAAACTCGCCATGTGTAAGTTTGTGCAACATGGCTTTAATCCAACATGGGAACATCGCATGCCACCGCCTCGTCACAAGACAAGACCGCAGATGTTAAAAAAGATAAAAAAAACTTCCATCCAGATCTTTGGTTCAAATTGAATTTCCATGCTTTATTTCGTGGTTTATAATTCTTCCAAAAATACTTGGAACTTTTGTTTGTCTTCTTTGTCTTCACACAGAGCTGTTGAGTGTGCACAGTCTGCCGTGTAGTAAATGAAAATAGACTACTGTCAAATCAGTTCCTTGAAATCTTTTCAAAATGATGAATGTACTATGACAAATAGATTCTAGGTCATTAGATATATATTCATGAAGAAAGCAGAAGATTAGAGTAGGGTAGACAGCAGTACTCCTGGAAAAAAAATACACTCTTATGGACAACAAGGGGATGAGCAAACCTCATTTCATTGTAATTATATGTGATCTGTCATGCAAGACCCTAAAATGTTGGAATATGGCCTCCAGCCATGTAAACTCATAGTGGGGCAGTGGACTGGGTATATGGGTGAAGCAATGGTTACAGATGGCATTATTACAAGCTATGCAGAATGCAGGAGGCAGAAAATGTTGAGTCTTAAAGGTACAGTGCAGGTACAGGTAACAGTCAGGTGTTGTTGTCTGTTGTTGTACACAATTTGATATATTGCATCAGAAAAGGTTGATGGAAAGTAGAATTAAAAAAAAAAAAAACTTGCAAAAAAGTTTTCACACTTGCTTTTGAAAAAGAGTTAATGTGCTTAATAGGAGATGGAAACACTGTCATATTGAACATTTAAGTCACATGACTGATCAGCTGTTTCTGCTCCGACAGTCTCCTCATTGCTCTCATGGCTTTATAATACATCTATGATCACTCCACACTGATCTGATGTAACCGTTCACCCAAAAATGAAAATTCAGTCATTATGTACTCACCCTCATGCTGATTGAAGGGCGGGTTTAGTTTTTCAGGAGTTTCACAGGAAAACAGTACTGCAGAATCTCCCAAACAGTGGAAATGAATGACCAGTTTTCAAATGGAAAAAAACAACAGAAAAAAATAAAATAAAATGCCTCCTGGTGTTATCAAAGTCTCCTAAAGCCATTAAAGCCAAAATTGACTTGAAAGACATCATTTACACCATGTTTTTAGCCTAAATCCTCACTGTAGATCTTTAGCTTTGGGCCACTTTCAGTCTGAACTGGATGTGTGTGGTGTGACAATGTCCAAACCACTTGTCAGGGCTTTAGGAGACCTGGATTGTGCCGGAGGCGAGGGTGATCTTTTTTGCTAACAGCTAGGAGGGAGTTTCCATTTGTTAAGACCAGGAAAAGAATGTGGATAGAGTCACTCTGTAATTACTTGTAAGTCCTCTTGTTGTGTCCTCTTCTTCTGCTGTGTGTAATAGTTTGGCATGCCTTACTGCTTGTGTCAATGAACCAGTGTCATCCAATGACAGAAGTGGATGGAAACAAGCATTCATTCGCATTTTATTTTGCTGAGTTACTCAGTTCTTCTTGGGCTCATTGCATGGGTGGTCTCCACAAAAAAAAAAAAAAAATCCAAAATACAAGTCTCCTTAAAATACATACCAAGGCACTCTGTTGGGTTTGTGCAAAATTGCAATACATGGAAAACGTGACCAACGTGATCTTCATCAGGATTATTGTCTGCAGTAACACACAGACCTATCCTGCATTACACAAATGAGTTCCCTGTCAAGGTGCAAGGCTATTGGTCAAAAACAAGGAAGTGATATATCATCAACATAAGGAAGAAAGCAGGATGAGGAAAGAGGAGGAGAT
The DNA here is from genome assembly GCA_027495735.1 of Lutjanus campechanus. Taxonomy (NCBI): domain Eukaryota; kingdom Metazoa; phylum Chordata; class Actinopteri; order Lutjaniformes; family Lutjanidae; genus Lutjanus; species Lutjanus campechanus. Next base: position 6,956 of record JAJHUR010092563.1, read on the forward strand.
GGAATTAAGTGACGGAGACACATAAGAGATGAGAGGAGGGGTAAACTTAAATCATGAAAAAGACGATTGATATAATGTGGCTAATGTGCCTAATGTGGCGTCCTCTTTCTTGTCATCCTGCAATGGCTGAACGTTTCAGCTTATTGTGAACACTGAAGCGATGGTTTTGGCCCAAGGATCACATGAAAAATTTCTTTTGACAACAGCTGATTCTAACCAATGAGTAATAGCCATTCACTGTGAGAACACTCTCAAAATGTGGCTCCCAGAAAGTGATGGCCTACTTATAATTCTCTTTGACATCACTGTGAGTGTGTTTCTTTTTTTTTTTTATTGAAGTTATTTTCCATCAGTGCCATTGTGAGAAACTCTCTTAAAAGCTCCAGGTCCATTCGAGGTAGAAGAAAAGCGGTTAACCTCCAGTGAAACGGGCTTCAAAATGACCTGCAGAGGCTGATAAAGACCATCAGTCAGTGATCGTCTTGTTTGTTTATGGAAATTATACTCATGTCATAATGAATTGGTGCAACACTTAGGACCTGAAATGTTGATTTAGAAGTGTTTGTCAGGTTAATGACTGAGGGCCTTTAACAACACTTTAGAATTAATTTGTCCATGCTTCAGCCCGCGTCTGCACTGTTTCAATATAGGGCACTTCAAGTGTTGCATCATTCATGGGTCTTTCCCGATTCCCATCTGCTTCAGTATTCCGTCCGAGTTTTCCTTCTCTGTATCGTAGATATGACTGCAATGCAGGGTGCCAGATGACTGTCAGTCACTGCACAGTGTATAATACATACAGTATATACTCGAAACAGATGTGAATCACATGTGTACTTTGCGTCCAAGATTCCTGTTTGACTGTATTCCCAGGAATTCATCACAAAGTAAATTAGCAGTATCCCAGACTTACAATGTGGTCAGTGGGGTTTGTAAGATGTGATGTGAGTAAAAGATTTATTCCTAAACTTAATTATCTTGTTATTATTCTTTACATCAAGGACCACAATGGAAATAAGTGTTGGACTGTCTTGTGTTTGCCTTCTATATAATGTCAAATAAACCTAACTAAATTAAACAAGAAGAAGTTTATGGCTGGTCTGAAAGAAGCATAAAGCCACCCAGAGTGCACTTTGTGTTAACATGAAGAAATGCTGCTGTTGTTAATGAATATATATGGAAAGTTACACGTCTTTCCTTTGTTTTCTGTCAAAATATCTGATATTGCAGTACAAATTCTGATCGTAGGATCTACAGCGTTGTTAAACGTCTTACGGTTAAGGTTGGGGAAAGATCATCACTTTGGTTTAATAAAGAAAATAAGTAAGCGGTGACTTGAAGCACGAGACAGACTGTGTGTAGTCCTTACACATGTAATCGAAACCACAGTCTTTTCTTGTCTGTGAACATAACGCAGGCAGTGATTATGTTTGCCACCATAACGTAGTTGGAAAATTGGTAATTGGTACTGTATAAACATCATTTCTCGGAGGCAGGGTTACTTGGGGAGGTCAAACTAGCTGTACAGATTAAGAACTCAAACAAAGGATGGATACTGATAAGAACCCATAAACGACAGATCCAGGTTCACCAACTTTTATTCTCAAATAATTAACTATTTATTAAATTCTCACCTTGTGAAAAATAGTGCTGTAAAAGTTGCTGATAAACGCTGTGGATGAAGCTCATCATGGAACCACAGTCAAATGCTTTTGGCTCAGTCCAAACTCTTTTTAATATAATAAAATTATATACTTTCTCTTTATTCACTGTCTACCATTTGAGTCTATAGGGCTTTTCACCAGGACTGAACAATTGATCAAAATTATTATATTATTATATTATATTATATTATGAAAATTGCAATAGCCAAGCACAATATCCAAATCACAGAAGGTGAATATTAGATGAGGGTAAAATGTGTCACAACATAACATTAAAATGAAGCATTATGGTCCTAAGCCCAGAGCTTCATGCTGCACTTCTGCTAGCCCTGGATTTAATCTCTGTGGGAGCACGTGATCAATGTTTACCTTCTACAACAATGTGAAACTACCATTTAACAACCTGTAGCCCAGTTTGTCCTCGGCACATTTTAGCCCCGTGTTTAGTCAGTTTGCAGGGGATAGGCTAACCCTTCAAACTTTGCTCCGGAGCAGAGCCAGCAAGCCCCGAGCTAAAGTTGGGGATGAGCCCACTGTGGAATGTTCCAGTTTGGTCTCTTTTCCTTCGCCGTGACCGGATACATATTCTCTTCTTCCCCTTCTTATTTGGATTTTTTTTTCCTAGATATATAAATACCACTACTGCATGGACTCAATTCTTGCTTAGCTTCATTGTTCACCACTATAGCAACACAGATGTATGACACATGCCGATTATGTTTTCTTATATACTGACTTGTGTTGTAGCCTCCGATTCAATGGTTCAGTTTAGGATGGTCTGCATATATTAAACTTGATGCTGTACCCAAGTTTGTTATATCCATGCACAGTGTGGCTCGCAATAAACTTATGAGACAGCTGAAATTTCACAGTATGTAGGCGCCACTTGCCTGGGACTAAGATGATTCCAAGAAATTAGCTCTGGGATAAGTGCAGTGTGAAAAGCCCTTATGTCTAATTTCTGCTAACAATCCCATAATTCAATTCATCTTGTTTTATAGATGCAAAAATTAATGGTCATCTGCTGTACATGTGAATTATCATCATTTTGTGTTGTTTCACTATAGAGTAAATTATTAAGTGTGTATTATCTGGTGAATAGTGAATGAGTGTACACTTTTTTGGACACAGCTGTTGACTTCCAGTGATAATTTGATTTATATTCTTTTTAAAAGGTCTTTGAAGACTTTTTCAGAGTTTCTATTGTATAAATTAAAGTTTCATTACAGAATTACTAATCAAAAACTTATTACACCTGAGCTTGGATGAGATTCCATCAACATAATATTTAAGATTTGCTCAATATCTCGTTTAGTTCAACTCACGCACTCATAAACCACACTCAGAGCTTGTTGATATTGTACATATACAATACACACTTACAGTATATTGTATTGTGCTGAGGTACAAGTTCCCAGAAAACTATTTATTGTTTTTTCACTGAGACCTTAAATTGTATGTGTTTGGGGTCTCTAGTATTGAAACCAGCTAATGTATAAGAAGTTTTATAATAAACAAGCCCTCAGCTTCGCTGCGGATTTGAGTCTTACAGAATATCTCCAGTGTTAGTTGCAAAGAAAATGTTTTGAATGTGTGTATGTAAATGTTTCTGTGTGATACTGACGCTCACACTTCTATACACACTGCTGGATTAGTTTAAACATCACCTTATGAGAGCAGCACATTATTTGACGTGTGTTCCCCTGACGTCCACGCCTGTCCTCCAGCTATCCCAGTTAATGCATTGAATGTTAATTCATTTCTCCCCGAGGCTTTTTGCCTCCACACTGCTGTGGAAACCCCCCATCTCCTTGTGTTTTTGAGACAGGGAGGTTTCTCTCATTTGTTACTGCGAACAGAACAACACTCCTAATTGTCCTGAATATTGATTCAACATGGTCATGACCCACTGACGACACACTCTGGCCAAATAAGCTGACCTGCAGGGAAACCCTTTTGGCTGCAGTTCAGCTTATTGTAGGGCTGACAACTTGAACTGAATGACTCTGAGATAAGGCACAATGAAACAAAAAAAAAAGAGAGAAGCTCTGGAAAGAAAAAAACTTTCCTTGAAAAGAGACCCTGATGTTGCATGAATGTCAGAATACGTCCCCCTGGTGGGCAGTCTAAGTTATAGGCGACCTTTCATTTTCCGGATGCATCACGTCGGTGCAGAAGGGGGGTAGAGCGGAGGTTACCATGGTGAGGGAGCCCATGGAGTGAAATTTGTCTGCCTAATGATGTGAACATACCCGCTTACAAGGAAGACACCTGTCACGTCAGTCCAGACACAAATAATGCAAGCGAGAACACGTGCATGTGGAGGAAAATATATGTGTGCGTGTGTGTGTGTGTGCATGAACCCTCGTAAAACAAGCACAGACCACAATAAACCAGCAGCTTGAGTTTTATTTTGACACTCTAAATGTTTTATAACCTTTCGTTCTACATGACTGACCCACAGACCCTGAATCCCAGAGGAAACGAACCGTGCAGAATGTCCTTGACCTCCGCCAGAATTTGGAGGATACAATGTCGAGCCTGCGGGGCTCGCAGCTCAGCCATAGGTAAGTGCACTTCATCTGCATTTTACTGTTTTTTAATTGTCTCATAACGCTGTCTCCCACAGCACTGGATTATCTTCCATATGGACCAAAGACAATGTATGTTTTGTTTAATGAAATCCTAAAACGCCGAGCCAAATTCTGTCCTCGCTTAAACTGAGGAGAAACACTCTTCATGTGAATAAGCAACAGATAGTTTGTTGGATCGATACATAAATGCAATCATGTGTAAACAGTTTTGCTGTGGCCGCTTGGAGAGTTGCCACCTGGTTCACATCTGGCTTCCATCCTTCTTAAATAGCCCGTCTCTGTTTCATGATCATGACTTCACTCGAGGAATCTCTGTTTTTGGTTCTCACAGGCAAAAGGCCCAGGCATTAGTTCTGTTGCAACGACCGCAGCATAACAAGACACTGGTGGAGGACAGGTCTTTATTTCATTTGGACATTAAAGTCAGGATGTAATATCCTGTGTAACATGAATGCAAGCAGGAACACCATTCTGCTTTGCGTCTCTTTAAACCTGCATTAATACGTTTTTTTTTAAACCTATATTCCCAATTTTCTGTTTAATTTGAAAGGAGTCACTCATAGTAACTATATCATAGAAAATTATAACCCAGTCCTGCAGATATATAAAACATTTTAGGGCTCTTACAGCTCTTTTTATTTTAGTTTACACCACCTACATGATCAGTGTGGGTGATTCTAAACTTCTCTCAATAACCCATGTAGGCATCTGTTACCTGCAAAAAACACTGATAAACTAAGAATAAACTAGGTTTTGTCTAGAAGGGAACCCTAGATTTGCAAAACTCTCCCACATGTGCGCTTGATTCAGCACAGCAGAGCTTGACTCAACAATCGTGGTTATACCAGGAGACGCTCCTGGAGACCCTTCTGAATATCCTTGTCTTGCCGTGTTTGTAGTGTAGTGGCAGTGATACGAGGACAATACCAAAACTTATTTTAATGTCTTTGTCTGAATTAGTATGAAATACGTTACTTTAATTTCTTAACATCTTCTTAGATTATACATAAAGACAAACGTAAGGAATAATAGGCTTTATGGCTACAAAACAAACAAAGCAAACATTTATAATAGAAATCAGTGCACCCCACCATTGCAGAAATGACAGATCATGCTGTTGAAGGCTACTTAGCAATTTTACATGATAAACTACTAATTGTAGTTATTTTATGCAGCTCACAAAACATAAATTATATAAATAGATGTATAGATCACTTTTTTCATGGTGGAGTGCAATAAGAGATGTGTCTGCAGCCTGAGGAAAGGTGTGCACAATAAGCAAACAGCATGCACAACTCTTGCGAGTTTCACAAATCTCAAAAATATGGTTTCCTTGTGGACACGACCTATAAACTACCTGCCTGGGATCAACTGACTAACAGAGTTACTGATTAGCTGGTGAAGCAGTTCTATTAAGCTAAAGACCGATATAGAAACTGGGCCATGGCACACCAATCAAATGTTCTCCAACAAAGACAGATAAACACGGATGTTTGTTTGGTGTGTCATGGCTGTCTGTCTTTGCTTGGAATTGTTTGGAGATGTTTGGTCAGATTCAAAATGTTCAATCAGTGTTTGACCACATTTGATGAAATTGGATCAGCTTGCCGTGCTTTCAAGCGGACAGCTACCCCGACAATATGCATATAGTACATGCATTCACAGCTCCTGAATGCCCAGTATTAGCAGCAAATTCACTGGACCAGCTGTGTATTTGTTGTCATTGTGTCGAGTGAGGTGACTTAGTTGAAATGGTTAGACCTTGGAAAGAGAGAACCTCTTGACAGAACTGTGGGAATCAAAAAAAAAGAGCTGTATGATGAGTCATCTCATCGATTTTTCCAACCAAAGCAGCCGGATGAAAGACATCTTGCCACTTTAAAACACAATGGCACAAGCAGGGCCTCTAAATTGCAGTTGACATCCTCTTCACTTTCCTGTGTGAGGTAATTTATTTAAAGTTTGGTCAACTGTTTTGTTTGGATCTGTTTGATCAGTGTGCCATGGTAGAAACGCCGCCAACATTAGAATGTTAGCTGTTTGAAGGAGGTTGTTTGATTGGTGTGCCGTGGCCCAACAAAAACTAAAAAAGATGGGATGTTACCTGATCACTATGGAACGCTCTATGCTCTACTCTGAAGCACACTAACACCTGACGTATCCAAGTTTTATGACCCATGATGACAAAATACCTCTAAAAAAAAGAAAAAAATGAGAGAACACACTTAGAGAATAACACACTGATTGATTTTTCCAAACGTGCGCATTTCTTTACTTGCTGTAGGTCTCCAAATAGCATGGTTGACATTACATCTCCCATAAGCTTCAACAGAACTGGCACCAGCTGCAGAGAGTTTTATAGTGATTTAATGACCCTTTCCTTGCCACGGGCTAGGCTAAATTTATTAGGCGGCCAGGAACATGATTTCAAACGAATGCTAATGTTGCTCTCCATCTAGTGAATCTGTAATTACACAGTTAGTTGCTAACACACTGGACATATGTCGACCAATGATTAACAAGAACTTTTCTTGCTAGTTACATATCTTGCAAATTTAAGGGATTATTAACATAAGGAAGTTTAAGGAAATATTATAACCATTTACTTGATTGGACAGTTTTGCCAGGATGTTATCAAATGGACTTCAAGTCACTCCACATGATACATTAAATAAGTTTATTATCAATGTCATCCCTCATTCAACTCCATCCTTTATTTATGAAACCTTGTGATTGTATTTTGATACATATAATTCATCAATCATGCTGATGTCTCTTAAACAAGCTACTATTTCACTCAAAGATTCTTCACTCTGTCAGTTTCTGTACTGGAGTGGCACCATTGATGAATTATCCATCAACAATGGATAAAAATACTTTCATGGTCGTGAAATATTTATTTGGGTGAGTTGGTACTTCTAGTTATGTAATGGGCAGACACAGAAGACGCTCCCAGCCATTTGGAGGACATTTCTAACCCTGACCCAGTTAGAGGAATGAGCCAGGAAATTTGGTTACACTCTACAGAGAATAATAGAAAGACTTCTACTGTATTTTAACAGCATTTATTGGGTTTGATCATGCAAAGAAAAGTCCTCGATGTATATGAGTGTATCAGAGATATCAAGACATCATTCTCTTTGTCTTTGGGTTCTGAGAGGCCACATTTCCAGCTTTAGTCCCTGAAGATGATACGACACAACTCCTGTATCTGGGTCAACAGCAACTCAATGCCACTCCGTGTTTCTCTGAAGGACATCCGACAAAGAATGGATGCTCTGGTCTCATCCTTTGCCACCGATATACCGATTTTGTGTGTCTCCTGGACATGACTGTCAGCTAAATGCTTCAATGTACTGCACGCTGACTGACCCTTCCCCCATGTGTCTCTCCAGCTGTCTGGACAGCAGTAACGTGGGCTATGACAGTGACGAGACCAACGCCCGCAGCATATCCAGCATGTCCAACCGCTCATCACCTCTCTCCTGGCGCCACGGTCAGTCCAGCCCTCGGCTTCAAGCGGGCGACGCCCCGTCCTCCACGGGCGGAGGATACCAAGGTAGCAAGACCGGCTCTCAGTATACGGCCCATACGATGCCGGCTCGCAGCTCCAGCCGCCTCAGCAGCACGTCTCGCATTGAGCTCATCGAAGGGTTGGACGTGGATGACACCGACCTCAAGTCTGGTTACCTGAGTGACAGTGACCTTCTGGGGAAGAGCCTGCCGGATGATGACGACGACAACCTGGCAAACGGGTAAGAGTATCTGATGATGAGCATGGGTTTGAACCTCTTGTTGCCATGACAACATGATCCAATCTACACATGGCTGCTATGAAATGTTGAAAAGGTCAGTAAGGAGTTGTTGTCAAGTTGCATTTCACTCGCAGTCCTCGTGCCGTAACTGCTGGACATCACTGCATTTCAATATTTAATCAGGACACATAGATTGTCTGTATTTTCACATTCAGCTGTGGTGCAGAAACGTCCATGAAGGTAACTTTTCATGCCGACATCATGGATTTCTGCTGTGTGTTGGTATCTGATGTTTTGCTCTTGGCAGGCCTATCAAAGAGCTTTCATCAGCAGTCTCTGCAAATACTCTCTTTCTGTTTTTTTTTTCTGGCACTTTTAAGGATTTCTCAAAGTGCCCCCGACATTGTCAGAGGCTGCTGACTGTGAGAGAATGCTTTCAGACGTTTTTCACTGAGGAAAGAATTTGAAAACTCATCAGGTGTCCTGTGGGTCAGACAATAAACGCTCCCTCGCCTCTGAGAGGTTTGAACCATACAGCTTTTAACGATTGTGTCAACAGGGAGAGGAGCAACAATTTAGGAAAAGTTTAAATCTCAAACTGCATGTGATGATACTTTTTAAATAATAAGACAGCTTTGTTGTCTTCCTCTTGTTCTTCATCCTCTTCACCCTCTTCTTCCTCACCACCACCATCATCTTCTTTTTGTTCTTCTTCTTCATAACCCTGTTCTTCTTCACATTCCTCTTTGTCAGTGTGTTATTCTTCCTCTTCACAGTGTGTCTTCTTCTTCTCCTTCTTATTCACCTTATTCTTATTCTTCCTCACTGTGCCCTTCTTCTTCACTGTCTACTTCACCTTCTTCTTCTCCATCTTCTTCCTCATCTTCCACTTCACCTTCTTCTTCGCTGTGTTCTTCATCTTCACCATGTTATTCTTCTTTGTCTTCTTCTTCTTCACCTTCTTCTTCGTCAGTGTGTTCTTCTTCTTCCTTGCTCTTTACCTTCACTTTGTTCTTTTTCACCTTCTACTTCTCCTTCTTCTTCTTCTTCTTCACTGTGCTCTTCTTCATCACTGTTTACCTCACCTTCTTCTTCACCTTCTACTTGACCTTATTTTTCTCCATGTTCTTCTTCCTCAACTTCTTTTTCATCTTCTCCCCCTTCTCCTTCTTCACATTTTTCTTCACTTTCTTCCTCCTCACCTTCACCCCTGTCCTCTCCCATCCTCTGTGTCTTTATCTAATTCATTCTCCCAACTTGACAGCTGACAGTGAGAGTCAGAGAGAGGGAGAGAAAGAATCCAGGGCAGTTCTCTAGTGAGCTTTAGAGCAGCTTTATCGCTGTTGCACATGCAGTGGGATTTAAGCTCAGCCTCTGGAGCGCTCACTAGGTCCTGCTAGCCAGGTCACGTTCTTACTACAGAGTGCAGTAAGGAGAGAAAAAAAAAGGAAATGAGACACATTTTGGATGAGTAGAAATTAGAGCAAAGAAGGAAAAGTGTGAAATGGAAGTGGGTCGGTTTAATTTTGTAAAATTTAGAGCTGTGGTGAATAAAAATGGCCCAAGACTGATACTAAGAATGCTTTTTTTAAAGGAAGGACTGTATTCCATTAAAATGGACAACTAACACCATGTGTAAAGGTTTAAAATTTTGTTAGGAGGGAGGTGAAAAGATCAGACAGCAGAACCCTCATAAGGTTAGGATTAAACAGGGATTATGTCATATTCCTCACAGTAACATCCATGCACTCCAAATCCATTTAAATCTGCCCTGCATTTTGTCCTTTCCCTCGCTGCATCAGCTCAAATTTATGGGAGAGGTGAGCACAGGGGGCTCGCCTCTGCTTTGCAACACCACAGGCACCGAAGATGCTAATCATTTTATGTAACCATTTTTAAAAAATGCCTCATCATGCTCGGTGTTAGGCCACTGTGGCCAACAGTCCCTAAACAAGCTTTCAAGGTGACTGTGAGGCCTCCTGATGGGTACAACTGCTCCCTAAAGTAGATTATTACCAGTTACACCAGGAGGATTATGGGGGTGGGTGTGAATACATGCATGCTATGGTTTTTCTAGTGTTATCACAAGAGTAATAATAGGCTAGTGTGGCTGCCAAAATGCACCAGTATAAGGAAATACTGGGTGTTATTTTCTCTGACCTTGTGTAGGTTGCATGCTTGTACTTGGAAGATGCAACACTGTGGAAACCCCTCTGATTTGTATGCTTTGCTGGTCTGTGTTGGAATTCGTTTAGTAGAAAATAGCCTTGATTTTCTTTCAGGAATACTTGAATGTTGCTGTTCTAGATATCAAGAATTAATCCGGCCTCATAAATATACCCAGCAACATTTGGTGTAGATAACTACAGTAGCTAATCCAGTTTTTGAAGCGGGCGCAGCAGCAGTATGCTCTAATTTTCTTCTTACAGTATCCTCTTGCAAATTCTGTGATGCATTTGCATTTCCACTGTACCACCCCTTGTCACACACTCACAGTTCAGCTCATGGAGAGCCATTAGCTACCAGCTCTTGAAAATAGATCAGGCTCCTCCTGCGTAACCATGGAAACGGGCTGGTAATCGACTGTATGGAGAGGTGCAATTTCTTCTCCCTTTCACTAAAGCCCCAGTTTTACATTTTCATATGTCATTGACCTGGAATTAGCCCAGATATAATTAAGTAAATCTGAAGGGTGAGGTGAGACCTGCCAATCAATAATACTGCTGTAGTTTTCAGTATATAATGCTTGTATAATCTATAAAACCCAAATGTATAATCTTTAAAACAATATTTACTGCTGAAATAATAAGACACAGTACGTGTTGTTTAAAAAGGATGGAACTACAATGATTGGTCAGCATCTAATGGATATTGATTTAACCCACACCAGACATCTCTGGCTGTCGAAGGCCGAATGTGTACACACGGACAGTAATCACTGTTACTGTGTGTCTGCCTCATCGATAATCTGATACCACATACAAGCATCCCAAATCTCCTCATGAGCTCCATCTTTCCATCAGAGAGGAACAGTCTCTTCTGCACAGCAACACAGAGCTTAATGATAATCTGGTTTGTCCCAGTTAAAGACAGAAAAAGTATTCAAGAAGCCCCTTTTTATTATTCATTAATATCCTTCCTGTTTGTTTCTGGGAAAATTATTACCAGTTGCTATCATTGCAAGGATTACTGCATGCTATTCCACAATATACTGTAGCATACAGACCTGCAATAAATAATATCTTATTTAAAGATTCTAGAGGACAGGAGAACTCAGAAACAAGCTGACAGACATAGTCCTGACACACTGTATAATGGCCTCATGAAGCTGTTATAGTTAATATGCAATCACATTTTGACCTATTTACACACCCTGCAGACATGGAGCAACATTAATCCATGTTGGCTTCGAGGGGGAAGACAAATAACAAAATGAGCTGACGAATGCACTACAATTACAATATCAATACACCATATATGGCTCATAGAGTTCTGTCCCTTTTCACTCTGTGCTCCAATAACAGTTGAGAAAGTTTGGTAGTCCGTGGAACCTTGGTCAACTTTCTCTTTTCCTGTTTCTTGTACTAAGATATGTTATGTGCTGGGCTCATCTCTGTTGAAAAGAAAAACTAATTTTGACATATAGTCACATCTTGAGTTAGCGTATGTGAGCAAAATTCTAGCTACATAGTATAGCTAGATAATCTACATCAATTGTTAGCTAGCTAGTTACATCCCAAAACTAAAAATGAATTACTCAGAGATAAAATCCTCTTGGGGATCCATGGTCTAATGTGCATCTACTGTGGGGGTTCTTGACGTGAAGTTTGGGAAACCCTGACCTAGCTGGTTAGCTAGTGTTTTTGCTAACATTAGCTATCAGATGTAACTAGCAGGCTAACAAATTATGTAAGCCTAGATTAGCTAGTTAGTTATTTTGTGTTTGTCTAACATATGTCAGCTGTTACAGCAACATCTTCAACATCAGTATCTTCAACATTTGGATTTCTTTTCTACATAGACGCAACAGAAAACAAGAATACAGAAAGTTGGCAGAGGTTCTGTAACTGCACCTGCAGAGCGAAAAGTGTTTTTGATCACTTGTTGAACATCAGTCCAATATTCACTCATGCTTTTGTCTCTGGTTATCTGGTCAAGTAGTGCTAACTGTAGTTTGGTGCAGGTAGTGGTTTGTAGGAGCTAGTTTGCTGGTAATGGGTGGCTACTGCTGGAAACTGTATTGATTAGGGCAGCTCCTGCAGGCCATAAACAATGAGCTCAAACTCTCTCCACTTTGTGGATGTGGCAGTACTTGTCACTACAAGCAAATTTCTTTTATTGATTAATGTAGCTTTGTAATGGTTGACATTTATGGAAGCACTTCTTCAGTTTTTTTGTGTTATTTCTGGTAGATTTTGAGGGTTTTCTTTGAGATGGGGTGTTATATTGAGGTCTTTCTAATTATTGATCTTACTCATTGATATTTACCTTTTCTCAATGGAAAAGATATCTTCGCTATGGTAAGAGTTTTATCTGATTGGTTGAAGTTAGTCCGCTTTAGACTTGATAGACAGATGGTTCATCCAATCACCTGCCAAATGTTTTTTTTTCCGAAAGTGCCTGCCCTTTTCCATAGAGTTTCTAAGAAAGATTTCCCAGCTGATTCTGTGTAACAGTGTAACACATTGATATATACCTCACAATAAAATGTGATCCACTACAAAGTACAGTCTCAAACTTCACATCAGCCACTGCACTCTGTCAATAACACAAAAAAAGACTCACAAAGAAAGTGTTTGTTATTATCAGACAGTATTTGACTGCTTTATTTGCAATGGTCATTATTTTTATGGTCCTTCTTCAAACTGTTTTCAATGCGGATGTGGAAATACTGAGAACAGTTAACTTTTAGTAACAACCGAAATTGCCATAATTATGTTCATTGTAATAATAGAATTACATGTAATTTCCCATCTTGCCCTCAGCAGACACTGCGTCTGCTTGAAATGTTGGCTTACATTTAATGAAACAAGAGTTTTTGCTCATTTCACTAACTTTTATGAGACTGAGCACCACTTCCTCACTGTGTTTTTAGGGCCCAGGAGTGTTGAAATGGCTTCTGATTTAGCCTTGACCATGTCTGACCACGTCAAGAATCATAAATGTTTCCTGTGGTTACATTCTTCACACCATACTGGCAAAGTTTAACCATCGCTCATATGATATCATCCTATTGCAAGCCATACTTAAAACGCTGGTTTACGAGTGGAGCAGTAATCACATTATATTGCTGGTGTAGGGTTAGTTTTTCCATATCTGGTATATAAATAATGCCAACCATTCCTCATTCAGTGTCATTTTAGTAGTGTTCATTCAATTATGGTTGATGTTTTGCAGGCACTCAGCTGTAGTGTGTGTAAGCACAGGTTAGCGTTTCATGTCTAATGCAGATGTTAAATTACTTGTTTTTTCCATAGCGTCATTTAGTTGATGGGATGAATGCAATGCCTAATGTTTGTAACAGAACATGTGAATTTCACAGGAGGCCCCTCTGAATGAACATGATTATTGTATTTGACAGATTTATGTATTATCTTGGCAGATTAACTGTTTCAAAACCTTAAATTGGACGATCGCATTGAAGAAAAGGCAAATATCTTTCAGCGTTTGGTTTGGCTCTGAACTGAAGAGAGAAGCAGCAAAAGGCACTCAGCTGCAATAAAGAGCTATTGATGACCGCAGTGCCTCATTGGAAGCTGAAGTCCTGCCTTGGGCAAGCTTTTGTTCCACAACATGTTTTTCTTTTTTCTTCTACCTCTCTTCAAAACACGAGAATAAGAAGTGTTACACCTTTAGTAGCTTTACAGATTAATCCATAAGATTGTCATAAACCCCCATTGGTTTGCAATTAGGTTTGGCCAATAATCAAAATAGCAAAAGTAATAAAAATATTTTGTTAATTCGATTCTTCTTGTTATTGCAGCAGTCAACGACGACAACGACTACGAGTCATGATCTGTGCAGATGTGCTACTACTGCTGTATGAAGTACTCAGTCAGTGTATTACCTACAACAGATGGCAGTTGGGTTTTCATTGCTTTCCTCGTCGACAGGCTTCGTTTTTCAAATCGCAGTTATACAAGCCAAATATCACTCCGAGTGGCTCAATCAGACTCCTTTTTGCAAAAACTGTAATTGTACTTTGCAGAGCACAGAAGCTGTTGCCTCAATCTGTTTGTTTGTTTACGTGTTTCTGTGACTTTGGTGAATCCGATCTAACCTTTTTTAAACACCAAAGTCACACAATGACGCAAGCAAACAGACCGATCTAGGCAGCAGTACACCAACAACTCCTGTGTTCTTCAAGGTAAAATGACTGATTTCGCCAGTGAAGTCTGAAAGGCAAGGTAAAGCAGCGAAAATATTCTAAACATAGCATACACTTAAACTGACATTGCCTGTTTTTTTAAGATGGCTAAAATATGTTTTACTGCTGACCATGTCCACAGCAGCTTCCTCCCCCAAGCAATTCAGCTGCTCCTCCAAACTGGGGGCGTGTCGACCACCATCTACTGTAGGTGATACACTGACTATGGAGAGGCATCTCATACAACTTCCTCATTCTCCACATACCTCATACTCACACCCACTTCAAATAATCCAAATTATCCCTCCAACAAGCTATAAACACGTCAACACTCTGTGTTACTGATTTATAAAGTTAATATGCTGAACAGGTTAGCAGACAGTGTAGTTGTTTACACTTTCAGCAGGCACAGAGCAACATCAGCATTCATTTGGAGTCATCTTTCAAGTCACGTGGTGAATGTTTTGGTTTCCACTTACTCCTGAGGGAAATAACTGGCTCGGTTATCTGCAAAATGCTCCATTATGTTCACCAGCTACTTGTAACTTTGTCTGTCTGTTGTTTGTTTCTGTTCAGGTAGGGTACAGTGGATTTATCTTTTTTTTGTTGAAAACAGCTGCTGAACTAAAACAGCTTTGGAAAGTTGTGAGCTAATACCATAGACATTAGAAGAAGAAGTGGGTCTGAAAAATGAAGCCAATGCATAACTGCCTTAAACCTGCATTCTTTCTAATGGCCAGCAGGGGGCGACTCCATTGGTTGCAAATAGAAATTTGATTGTATTGAGTCTTACATGAAAATGAGCCTACTTCTCACTTGGTAAATGACCTTCGTAAACATTTTCCTTATGATCTCACTCTCTAGATTCAAGTCTTCTTCAATACAGCACGATGTTCATTTTATAAATTATGGTCCATGTGATTAACAAGTCATTCTCAGTGCATCCGTCCAGTGCAACACACAGGGCTCATGAGACCTGCTTAAAATGTTTTTAGAAACATAATTTAGTGATTGTTTAGCTATAAAAAGATTGCAACCAGTGGGCCATGTCTTGTTTAGAAAGGAAACCCAAGATTTATGAAACTCTTGCAAGATTTGCACCCATTGTTTCTTCATTTTTCAAAAAGTACAAAGTAATTATGTTTATACTGTAACAGTGCAGTGGGTAACATCTGGGTAGGTTTAGTTGTAATTTAATTCTTTGGTGCTCTCTAGAATGTACAGCACTTTGGTAAACCTCAGTTGTTTTAAATGTGCTATATAAATAGATTTGACCTTGACCTAGGTTTAGGGACAGAAAAAAAAGCAGGTTATGATTAGGGAAAGATCATGTTTTGGGTTAAAATATTCACTCTTGCACAAAAAAACTAGATGGCAACCCCCATAATGCCACACAGTAACGGTAGTCCACAAACCAATGGGTGATGTCACGTTGGCTCTCTCCGCTAATTGTACTGTCAATGGCTGATACAAAAACAATTAGCTGAAGGACACTAAAACGCTCTGCAGAGCTGAGGGGAAATGCAGAGTTGGGTGTTAATGCTCAGTGAGTTTCTCACTTTTGTGTTACACATAGTCACTTGAACTGTTGTTAATAAGAAAATATTGATTAGAACAGCGATAACATGATGACATACACAGAGGGACATTAACTACTACTGATAATGCATCATGTCTGTTTAAACTGTGCAAAGGAACTGTAGATAAAAGGAATTTCAAATATAGAATAGACAAGAAAGTATACATTTACCTAAAAATCCACCATGTTATATCATATATCATATCTATGCTAAATGAAATGGAGTATATTTATGACACAAATCTTTTCTATGAATTCAATTTTTGTTTCATTCATTAGATTAGATGCATTCTTCATCTGGTAAAGTCATTAGATTTCATGACAGCGCCATATGTTGTTCACAGCCTCACACATGACACAGAACGGGGTCACAGTTTCATTATAGCTGATGCATACAGATTACATACATGTATTGTGAAAACGGTGAGTGCAGCTGAAACTAAATTGCTCTTCCTGTACTCTACAAGGTAACAGAGGGTTTGTGGGGGGTGAGTATGTGGACGTCTGTGGGATCGGGACCGTACCATTTTGTGTTTTCTATATAGCAGCAGCATACAGCGCAGGCAGCAATGCAGAGCAGAGAAAGGGGGCTTGTTCAGCAGCATCACACCTCTGATCATGCGGCAACATGGCTCGGGATGTGCTGCCATGGCAACCGTCTTCCACTGACCCACTGATGGGCTGCCTTGTGTGTCAGTGTGATAGCTGCTGAATGGATGTATGTGTGGAGGATGTGCATGTATGTGTGTAAGGCATCGACCGCTGGTTTGTGTGTGAGAGATGGAGGGAAACGCAGGCGGCAAAGAGAGGCACAGTAACAAAGATAGACTGACAGACTGAGAGGGAGGCTGGTGTGAGGACGGCAATGTAACCGCTTAATTAGATTGTTTTGTAATTGGCATTGTGGGGGAGAGCTGTCTGCCTATAGAGCTATTGTCTGGGTTTCCATTTACGTCCTCATCCGTCCCCATTTTCAGGATTTACAGTAGCTCTGGCTGTGTATTTAATTCAAGCAATTTTCCAGAAATCTGATATAGAATACTGCATGACTCACCCAAAAACTGAAAAACTCAGATGGCAAAAACTGGACATATTTAATTCCTTTAATTGTCAAAGCCTTCAACTGCACGTTACAAACAAAAAAAGACATATGTTTTTACGCCTCACTAGCACAGAATGCATGTCACTGCTCTGTTTCCCTACATTACTGTATATCGTAGATAAGCCCTTGGCTTAGTTTGCTCCTCTGGCAATGTCGTTTCCATGGTAACCATAATAAAGCTTTGCCCATGCCTGTGAGTGGATCTGCTCAGAGCTTGGCGTGTACAGCATGAAAGTGAGCGTTTATAGTTTTCTCAATATCGGAATACTTTGCAGGCTCACTCATGGAAACTGTGTGTATTGATGAATTCATTCTGTAATGCACAAAGGGTTTGCTGCAGTCATCTGATCCTGGATCTGTGCACCCCCCCCTCCAGGCAGTCTGCTGCACTCAATTTCCCTTTCCTGCCCAAGCTGGACCTTTTCTATAGTCACTGAGTGCTTCCCTAACTATTGAAGCCTCACACGTTTTGTGACCCACTTAAACCCATCTGCAAAAAGATTGGGTTCTGGCCTCTCTGCTCCGGTTCTCCGCAGGCGCTGGTGGGATTACAGTTTAGTGAGGTCACTGCTTGGGGTCAGTCCTTTATGGGCCGTGGCTCTACTGTAAGAAGGGATGTTTTCTTGCCTCTGAAAACTACACACACACACTCACATAAAGGCATACACTTAAAGGCATAGTTTGGTTTTTTTGAAGTGGGGTTGTATAGATATTTAAACATGATCAGTGTATTACTTACAGAAGATGGCAGTCGACACACCCCCAGTTTGGAGAAGCTGCAGGAATACTGGTGGCGGTCCAACCGATACTGGGTTTTTGAGGCCATACCAATGATGATACAGCTGTGTTAGGCCAATGTCGAGCCCTTTAAGTGCATGCTATTTTGAGGATAATCTCATTGCTTTACCTTACCACCAGACAGCCTTTTCAGACGCTTTCTCCAAACCAGCCAGACTCCATTGACAAAATCAGTAATTTTACCTCACAGGTAACACAGGAGCTGCTGATCTACTGCTGCCTCGATCGGTTAGTTAGTTTGTTTGTGTTACTGTATGACTTTTGTGTTTCAAAAGGTTAGTTTGGATTCACCAAAGTCACACAATAACACAAACAGACCGATCAAGGCAGCCGTAGACATGTTGCACAAGTTACTGAATTACTGAAATTACTGGAGTTTGGTGGGTTTGGAGAGAGAAATAACTGGCTTATATAATGGCACTTTTTCATCAGAAAAGACTTTTCTGGGGGCACCCTAGTAGCTCAGATGGTAGAGTGTGAGCCCCATGTGCTAATGCTGTGAGCCATTGCAGCGTCTGTGGGTCCAAACAAAATATAGTCCAACAAATAGTTTTTAAAAAAGAAAAGGCTGTCTGATGGCAAAGTAAAGCAGTGAAAACATTCTAAATGTAGTGTATACTTAAATTGATATTGGCTTTTTTGCAGACTTTTTCAACTGGCTATAATACCTTTTGTTGCTGACCCTGTCCACAGCATGTTCTTTGCTGAACTTCCATGAAGATGCCCCAGTACTTTACACCACCCCTCTTCAAATAATCTGAACTATCCCTTCAAACTTGTAAAGTCCGTTATTTTGGTCTCCACAAAGGTAGTAAGACCCCACAAGTATAGTGGGCTCTTGGCTTTTGGACCCCACAGATATAGTAAAGCAAACCACTTACACACACACACATCAAGTCGTGCACTAACTACTTTAAAAACTTTTTTACATGCTGAGCTAATTTGTTATTTGCATATGTTTCAAATGGTTGAAGCCAGAGCAGCAATAAAGAGGGTCAATAGACCCTGTGATGTGTTACTGTTACCCAGACATACAGTACGCACACGCAGACTCCCACAGTCAGCAGCTCGCACACATCTGGGGTCAATATGGAGCGCTCATTCCCCAACAACAACGGGTCAGTAAAATACACCAAACACACCCGCCTCCACCTTCACCAGCATCTTCAGCCACGTGTATAATGGACCATTACAGCAGCTCCCCCAGGGACTATGAATCATCCCTATATCATGTCTGCGTGTGGCCGTCTGGGTGTGCAGTTTGGATTCCACCAGACCAGTGCATAATACTCAGCCCCAGGTGGAAAATATGATACTGTTTTGGATCACAGTTAAAATAAAAGTATAAATGCGAATCATCTGGTACCTGTTAATCCATCACTCTCCCATCCATCACTGTTTTTGTTTGAAGTTGGTGCAAAAATGTCAGATTATCTGCTTCAAGTATGGATAATAAAGTCAGATTAGGTCATAATATAGTGCTTTATGTTGGATTTGGCTCTGCTTCAACTATGTGTTGATACTGACTACATTACTCAGACAGCAAACAGAGTCAAGTCAAGTTCAGCTTTAAGTGCCATATCAATCAAACTGATATAAATTTGTCTCACTGCTGAGATAAAAGCAGAACACAAGGAAAACATGATGAAACAATGCAACTTTATAATACAGCAGAGTATTCCAGACGGGCTGTAAATGTGGCACCACATGAGGCTGGATGAAGTGTGCATCAGCTGTATTGTGGCTACATCTGTGGGGGAAGTTTCCTGTCTGAGACTGATGGAGACTGTACATTTATTTTCCAGTCCAATAATCAGACGACGAGTCCATTTTCTGGGGCTCTGCGGAGATGGGGCGGCCGGCTACAGTCCCAGGCAGACGCAGTCACTGATGCATCTCAGACCCATTTACTACACTGATATACCACTGCTCTGTGATGAAGGCCGCCCAATCCCATTTGCCTAGCTGTGGTCAGGCTCAATACAGATCAAAATTAGGCACCGGGAAGATCAGAGTTCTGCTGAAGCACAGCTCAGCTGGCTTTTTCATCTGTAGTCCCTCTGAATGAATGATACTTAAACAGACATAAATCACTGAACACTCTTGTTTTCCTGTGATTCTGTCCTTCTGAAGTAATTTCCCACATTGCAGCACTGAAGTGAATGTACAGAGTGGAGGAATGTCTGCTCTTTCTCTGCATCAGAGGGTTTGAAATCCAGCGAAGGCCCTTTTTTCTAAATGCCAAGTGGTGCTTCATTGGATACACAGTAACAGAGCATGGAACACTGAACTGTAGCCACGGGAGACTCAGCTTTGACTCATTGTGCCTCCTGCTGGAAATCTAATGTCATGACACCTGCTGTGGACACAGTTCAAATTCATCCAGGTTTACTGTATCATTTTTATAATCTCCAAGATTAACTGAGTGTTAGTATTTGGATGTAGTTTTTCCACACACTTTACTTTACAGCCTATAGGAGTGTCTTCTGTGCTTGTGATTAGGTCCAATTAAGGGAAATCTTAATAATGCATTTCAAACAATATTGTGTGTGGTGACAGTTTGTGGAAGACCCTTTCCTTTTTCAATATGACGGTGGCCCTGTGCACAAAGCGAGGTCCTTGAAAAAATTGTCATTGTTGGGGAAGCTGCTTTGAAATGATAGCTTTACAAGCTACCAATTACTTAATACTGGAACAAGTTGAACCACAACAAAACTTGGGAGAAGTCTGGCTTGGTTAACCAAAGCTACTTAGAAAAAGTAATCTTTGTAACTCAACAAAAATATCAACGCTTTTGTTTTTGTTCCCATTTTTCACGAGTTGAAATAAAAGATGTGGGACTTCAACCGTGTTCACAAAAGGTTTAATTCTCTCTCTTTTGTTCTGTTTGTTAAAATCCATGTTAGTTAGCATTTCTCCTTCGCTGAGATAATCCATCAACCTGACAGGTGTGGCATACAGAGATGCTGATTAAACAGCAGGATTATTGTACAGGCGTGCCTCGGACTCGTCACAATAAAAGGCTGCTCTAAAATGTTTATCTTTTATCTTGAAAAAAGACACTGAACTATGCATTTCACATAGGCTTAGAGATACCATTTTTCGCCCCAGGATGAAAAGTCATGCCCCACACTACTCTGCCTTTGATTGGCTTACTCTGATATACATAACCTAAACCTAACCAATCCCTCCTCATGCCTAAACCTGACCAATCAAACCAACATAGGGAACAACTACTAGCAAGTCTATATATCTTATACTTAAATGAATGAAAAATGAGAGCAAAAAAAGTTTTGTGTTTGTTTTTCTTGAGTGTATAACACAAAAAAGTTAAAAAATATCACTCAAGTGCTCACTTGGTCCCAAGTTATGGCCAATATAAGGAACATCAGCTTTGGTTTTGTTTAACTGATGTCCATCAGTCATTAGGGAAGTAATAGTGAAACTACCATTTTAATTACATATAGTTTACTACTCCATAACACTAGAAATGTGTTTCTGTGTTTGGTTTGGAAGACTTTACTGGTGTGCACAGATTCCTGACCTCAATCTTTATCCAGCACCTTCAGGTTGAACTGGAACAATAAGGTTTGAAAAAGCCGGCC